>JAYDZE010545191.1:0-14119 GCA_034509125.1 Monilaria moniliformis | reverse complement strand
TTATTATTATTATTATTATTATTATTATTATTATTATTATTATTATTATTATTATTATTATTATTATTATTATAAAATGGACATGATTTTACAACTCTGTTCATTTACACATAGAGTGTATTAGTTGAAAGATATATAGACTAGATTATGATATTTATTGGATATGAACTTTGTTTAATTAATAGTTGGACTGATTAATTAATTAGAGTAGACAAAAGATGCTAAGCCCATAGGCCCAAGGTCTATTGTAGCTATTAGTATATATATTTCTTTATAGTAGAGAAATAAGAAAAGGATTTCATTTCACATACTTTTAGAATATAGAAAAGAGTTATAGTTGTGAATTCATCTGCAAAATCAGATCATTGTTCAAGAGATTGCACAACAAATAAGTTATTCTAATTATTGTGATTTAACTGCTCAACACATATATTTAATTATGAATTTAGATATGTTATTCTTGTCTATTATTTTCCACTGCATAATCTAATTAGATGATGGCAAGAATTTCCAACATTAGTTTGGTGTAAATAAACATAATTGGGGAAATTAGGTCAAATAATTGAGCTGGGGCCATTTTTGAAAAAAAATTAAATATATAAAAAAACTACTTTCACCACCACTTGACATTATCTCGAGTTTAGTAACTTCAAAGTAATAACTTTGTCCAGAAAAAAAGCTTTACCCAAACCCTTTTGCCAATAGAAAACAACAAAAAAATAAGATTGTAAAAGGATACTATTGTCACGAGTTCAACATACATTGCCTTCCAATAGAAAACAAGAAAAGTTATGTATACTTGTTTTAAAATAAATTATGACTCTGCCCAGTCTTATTGAGAAGTTGGTTGTAAAGTTGATCTAATCGAGTTTTGGACACTCCATGGCCCATGCTTTTGCTAATCAAACTTGCGCACATTTTGATATAATAAATTGATTATGAATCAATATTTTCAGCGTAAGAGTACATTCCAACACAATAGTGACAAACATAAAGTTATTTTTCACTGCCAAATACGTCATACACTCGTCTCTATTTGGCTCTACTCTATATTTGAATATTAGCAGTCATGATACGTGTAAATTAATATTTTCGTGACTTTGTGATTGACAAGTTAGAAACACATGCAAGCAGGCAACAGGAGTGGTCGATAAATCCATTTTATATTATGTGGGATTGATTCCCAAATGGCATCCTCTAAAAGTGCTTGTCCCGTTGATTTTTACAATTTTGCTTCACTAATTAATAATTACATTTTACTTTGTTTATCAACTATTTTTTCTTAATTAATCATAAACTTGAGATAGTACATGGAACACCAAATCCTTTGGTGTAATTTTACATCTTTTATTTATATACCATACAATGCCTTAACCAAGCGCTATAAGTATAAAGTTGACTACCCTTTTAAATTGTGATATCTTATCAATTAATTTTTAGAGTATTTGAAATATACATAGAACTTTCAAATTGTGGTAATTAAATAGGGCAAAATTATTGTAGCTATCGAAAACTTCTGTTCGTTTACCGAAACTTTTAGCTTGAAATAAATTCTTGTCATACGATCCACAGTCAATACTTAACGACGATAATAATGAATGTGGTTGGAACAACAAGATCGAACACGAGATTTCAGTCGCATTAGAGGTCTAACTACAATCAGAAGGAGCCGTTCAAGTGTAGATTAGGTTCAAGATCTTAAACCCCATAAATATGTTTGAAATTTAAACCTGTCTTAATTACGATAAATTAAAAGCGTATATGTATTTAAATAATGAGAATCCAAGCCTTACCCGTTTTATAGGCATCAGCAATGGCAATGACCATCATATATAAACCGGCAGTACAGCATAAACATAAAGTTATAATCCTTTCATTGGCGGGCCCCACTCCCATTTGAAAAAACATCACTAAACGCACGACCGCTTCCAAATCCCCCTCCAAATATTTTGATTTTGGAAACTCCGGGCGGCAAAATCAACCCGCTTCCTCACTTCCGCAGTAATGGCCTTCCGCCGCTCCTCTATCTCTCCCTTCCGCTCCCGTAAACCCCCTCCCCCGCCGCCCGCCCGCTCCACGACTCCATCCTCGTCCTCCGCCGCCTCGCTCCTCTCCCGACAATCAGCTCCGCCCCCTCCCGCCAAAGCTAAGGAGAATGTCACTGTCACCGTGCGATTCCGACCTCTCAGGTGGAAGGAGTCTCCGTTTTTATGCGAATGTCGTAGTTTGTATTGTATGCATTTATTGGATTTGGATGGTTTATTGTTCGGTTTATTGTTCGGTTTGTGTTTTGCTGTTTACAGTGCTAGGGAGATTGGTAAAGGTGATGAAGTGGCGTGGTATGCTGATGGAGACTATACTGTGAGGAATGAGTTCAATTCCGACATTTCGTATGGATTTGGTATATGTCTGCTCTCTCTCTATATCTCTCTCATGCACATACATTTGCTGTGGACGATAACGGACATGTTTCTGTGTGAGATTAATGAGTAGTGGACTCAGTGAGCCTGGGTAACGTGTGAAGTCTGGAATCAAAATAGGCTTTTCATTGCTAAAACTTATATAGCAGGCACCTGCTGCTTCACATGTTGTTTTGAGGTGACTATGGGTTATGGATTGATTGTTTTTCGGAAAGGCGAAGTTATTGCTATTGTATATAGATGGCTCTTTCACTCGTGCAAATATAATGTCTAACCAAAATTGATAAACAAATGGAGCATAACTCAAGGTAGTTCTTACAATTTCTGTTCACTAAAATAACTGCTATGTTTTGAATGATTGTTGAGCAGCAGTTTTTGGAAAATTCCTTTTTTTTTAAATTATCTTCAATGCGATTGATTATAATGAATCAATTGAAAGATCAAAATTTTGATGTAAAAGTTAAATAATTTGCGTGGGGGAGTTGTGTAATGTGTAATGTCTAATGTCTATGCATAGTCTATCACTTGCTTGTAAATTCTTATACATGGTATATTTAGCTAATCAAAGTTGTAGCATGAAGCTTATCTGTGGTCAGAATTGGACATTATACAGGGAATCTTATATGGACGGAAATAAATTACAATAAGTTCAAGTAATGTTTCTAATACTTCAAGAATTTAATGGACTGGATGAACCTGATGAAAGATGAATTAGTATCCGGTCAGCAATGGGACCAGCTGAGTTCATATTTATGCATATTTATCCTAACAGCTTAGCAGTTAAAAAAAAATATAATAAAGGTATTACTTGGGAGTGTTTGGAATCATACCCTAAACCTGCTAGATACCAAAAAAGGAAGAGCGATAATGAGATTGAGAAGATCCATTGCTTCTTTCTTCGGGATAGCTGTATTTTCATTGAAAAGGTACAGGTCTTTCTCTAAAACAGTTTACAAACAGAAGGTGTCCTTTATGGCTAACCATATGGATAGGAGGAGTGTGCTGAAGTGCTTTATAATAAGAATGAGTGGGAGTCAAAAGTCCTAATAGCCTGTCCCACATCGGGAAAATGTGCTCTGCTGCTCAAACCTTGTGTTTGCATTTATTAATTTCAATCTTTTGATAATTTTTTGACATGTATAAGGTCTCTTAGCTTGTTAATGCTTGCAAACATGAGAAGATATTGCAGAACAAGTTCTGCATTTCCATGTGTAGAACAACATTAATCTTTTAGTTGGTTCCTTCTGCCTTTGTGTTGATAACTTGATAACTTATTAACTAATGGTGATCAAAACTACTTGTGTTCTCAGACAAAGTATTTGGTCCTGCAACAACTACTCGCCAGGTGTATGATGTTGCAGCACAATATGTTGTAAATGGTGCCATGGAAGGAATAAATGGTATATTTTTCATTACTCTACTATCTGTAATTTTGGTACCATATATATGCAGTTGACCGCTCTGCACTAATTTAAATACTGTTACATGTTTATGATTAAAGACCTGAAAAACAATTCATAAGATTTCCATTCTTTCCCTCTTCTTTTGGGCGACATAACTCTCTTAGGAAAACCAATTGTATTTTTTTCTGCATGTTGACTCTGGTTTTGATCTCGTGTTTACTTGTTTTTGTAGGCACTGTATTCGCATATGGTGTTACTAGCAGTGGGAAGACACATACGATGCATGTAATGGCTAACTGTTCTTCAACTCCACAATATATATATCCTTATTACTATGTTGTTAGGTGCCTGGCATGCATAATGTTAGAGTTCTTTGCATTTCACATATCTAAAATGCTTAGCATTAATCAAACTTAGGTGCATCCACTTATGTTGTCCCAAATTGATGCTGATATTGAAATTTTCTGCTTTTATGTCTTAGGGAGAGCAAAAGTCACCAGGAATCATACCTCTGGCTGTTAAGGATGTCTTTGGAATTATACAAGAGGTAAGTCCTATTACCTTGAAGTGGGCAGTGACCATGGCTAGTTTTGTTGTTTCGATTACACTAAAGAGACTACTTTTATTCTAAAATTTGAGTTATCTTTGCTATGCTGTATTAGACGCCTGGGAGAGAGTATCTCCTCCGAGTTTCATATCTTGAGATATACAATGAGGTTAGTATCTTTATTTGCAAGTTGAAAGTGTTCAATATTTGTATTTGATTATTTGCTTCATGTACAATTAATTGAACTAGATATGAGATCGAATTTCCTTAGGTTGTCATCCTGTAGCTGATTATATTAGTTCAACTACCATGTGGTTAATTCTATTCATGTGGTGCACTCTGCCTTAACTACTTAAATATATACTTATTTCCCTTAAGCTGCATTTCTTTGGAGTTAATGCAAATGATAATATTTTCTATATCAAACCATTCTGCAGTTTGGTTGACTTTTTTTTTGGGCATCTGAAAGTAGTTGGACATGTAGCTAATCCAGCAAGGCCTTGTCAGTTGGATACTTCTGGGTGGTGTCTTCTATAATTCCCCACTTCTGTTGCACCTCTTGCCTATACATATTATCAGTGAAGCTCCCAAATGACCAGTAAATTTTCTTTGGATTTGATATTATTCCTTTATTTCAGGAATAATTGAATAACAAGTAAACCATTTTGTGCTTAGTTGGTTGGGAGGTGGGCTGTAGATTTTCAGAAAAATAAAAAGGAAAGTGGGTGCTGGTATTCTTGATTTTCTGGCAAGATGAGGTGGGATTTTGAGGACTAATATTATTTACCCGGAAAGTTTTAGTGAAGTGCATTTCCAGACCATGATTATTGAATTGGGTTTCCAAACTGAAAGCAAGCACATTCTAAGTTGATAATAAAATTGAAACACAAGCCTCTGTGTTTCTTATGTTTCCATATTCTTACTTGTTAGATATTTGTTTTTGAATTTTGTGTATGATATGACCTACTGCATGGAAATTTAGGTCATCAATGACTTGCTCAATCCCACTGGACAGAATCTTAGAATACGAGAGGACTCTCAGGTATATATGTCTTTTAGTGGCTTCAAGTTCTTGGTTGTTGCTTGATTTTATTGCATAAGTTGCATCATGTAGTAATGCGAATATGACAATATGAAGCCAACAAATTTGAAGCGCAATACATATAAAAACATCTAGTTTTATTCATGTTTCTGTGTTTCTATTTCTAGTGAATTGCCATCTGTTGTTATTTAAGATACTTCATAGCTCTAAATCTTGTCCTGCTGCAACTTGAATATAATACAACTAACAAGTTGTTAAGTTTCTAGATTCAAGCTGTAGTAGAAAATCTTTGCTGAATAGTGAAATATGACACTACTTCTAGGTACCACAAAAGCGCGAGATGGCATTGTTTTGGTTGCTACTCATATGCATTCTTGACTTCATGCATTTTAGCTCCCACCATTCACTCAAATTATGCCAACACCTTAAAACAAGTGTACCTCTTGAAAGATGTTTTGATATTTGTGGTATTCATTGTCATATTGATTTTGGTAAATTTGAACCTGAGAAAGAGACTTTCTATCTTTGTTTTTCTATTCTATTTCGGGGACAATGATATGAGAGACAATCATTCTACACCTTAAGAAGAAAATAATTGGTACTGCCTCAGATAGAGTTAAGAGTTTGACTGTGGTACCTTGTCTGTTTCTATCAGCTTCCCTTGACCGTCAGGTTTTTTTTTTTTGCATCTGTTTCATGCTCTGCAGGTTTAGTATCAGTACTATGGATGCAATATGAAATCAACTGAACTGCTTATATATAAATTAATTAATGCGACTTTGAGGAATATTATGTAACTTTGTAGGGCACGTTTGTGGAAGGAATTAAAGAAGAGGTGGTACTGTCACCTGCCCATGCTCTTTCTCTAATAGCATCCGGTGAAGGTAAATTGACTTGTAATGATAAACACATCCACATACTCTTTAAAAAAGGTTTTTTCTTCTCCTGTTAAGTAATTTTTTTTCTTGAACTAAAACTAGCGAGAGTCCCGCGAATCAAAGTCACGGGGCTCTTGCTGGTTCAGACAAAGTGTTCTGTTCATAAATGTAGTTTTGCTCTCCACCACTTTAATGTCCTTGACATTCAACGCCTGTATTTACCTCTGGAAACATCTTATGTTGTTCTGCTGTTGTGCTTTAATATTTTCTGGCTAACAAAAATCGTAACTTTTCTGTCAATATTGATGCAGAGCATAGACATGTGGGTTCTAATAACTTCAACTTACTCAGCAGCAGAAGCCACACAATATTCACTTTGGTATTACAGCTCTTACAGTGCTTACGTTTTCTCACATATAATTGCCTGAAGTCATCTTCATTTTGTCATCTCATTTGAGTTTTATATCTAGAGGGCTGTGCATGTGTTTTACCGGAAAATTGGAAATAGTAGAATTGGCTTTTGTATTGAACATGAAAAGCTGTAACCAAATAAGTAGCTTGGTGACATGATGCCTGGGTTTCAGGAATAGACTGTTGGGGCTTTAAAAGAAACAAGTCAATTCTTGTCTTTTTGCTTTGTTTGTTTTATTCGGTAATATCAGCATTTAGGAGACATGAGTTATGAGTTTGCTGGAAGAATCATTGACATAATTTTGATTTCAATATTCTTTTGATGCGGTTTTAATAAGAACAATGATAAATGAATTTAGTAGTAATTGACATCTTGCTCATGATGACTATTTCTTTTCTTTTATTCTTTCAAGAGCTAAAAAGATTTCGATAGTTGTGGATAAGTAATTGATGCAGAGCCCAAAATTAGATTCTCTTTAATGTATTAGATAACACTCTAATTCCTTGATCTTTAATAACTTATTCATCTCACAGACTGTTGAAAGCAGTCTACGCGGGGACATTGAAGGAGAAGAAGTGACACTGTCACAGTTGGTATGCTCGAACCTGCTATTTGTCTAACTCTACTGTGGTTTCATCTACAACATTTGTTTTTAATTTTGTCTGTCATTTGTTATGCACTTTAAATAGATTTGAATACACAAATTTTCCTTTCTTCCTCATCACCATTTTTTCCTCCCTATGTCCCTGTTTCATTTCATCTGAGTATGCTCTTTGAGTGTCTAGTGAGCCTTAAGTTTCTTATGTATCTCTTTTATTTATATTTTATATTTTATTTTTAAATATTTGGGCAGGACACTGAATTCTTTTATAGCATTTAATTGACTTGGCAGGATCTGAAAGTTCTAAAACAGAGACAACTGGGTTAAGGAGAAAAGAGGGTTCGTACATAAATAAAAGCTTACTTACTCTTGGCACTGTAAGATATATGGCCATGCCTATCCTTTTCGCCATTACTTTGGTCACAAATTACTATTGTATGTTTCATACTGCATTTAGCTAACATGATCAATACTTTCCATCTCTCCAGGTGATATCCAAATTAACGGATGGAAAATCCACTCATGTACCTTATCGAGATTCAAAACTTACACGGTTGTTGCAGTCATCTCTTAGTGGCCATGGACGAGTCTCAGTAAGTTGCAATGCATAATCTACACCAAAGACTTCCTCTTTCATTGAAATGTTATATAGGAGGTTTCTGTTAGTGAAAATTTTGATTTTTGCGTGGACTTTTTGCAGCTTATCTGCACAGTTACTCCAGCCTCTAGCAATACCGAAGAAACCCATAACACTCTTAAATTTGCCCAACGAAGTAAGCATGTTGAAATCAAGGCTTCTCTAAACAAGGTGAGGTGTATTGAACTCTTTAACAGCACAAATAAAGAAAGTAGAATCAGTGGGAATCTTTCAAAGCTTTAGATATCTATTTGAATTTTCATACACAGATTTTGGATGAGAAGTCTCTCATAAAAAAGTATCAGAGAGAAATATCCAAACTAAAGCAAGAGCTTCAGCAGTTGAAGACTGGAGTGACGGATAAAGAGAATCAGATGGCACCAAGTCAAGAAGATTTAGTTAATCTGAAACTTCAGGTCGGTGACAATTATATTAGATTGTTTGAGGAGAAAAGAATATGGCCTATGATTACATAGTTTCTTTCTTCTCTATATGCTGGTTTTGGAACTTCAGCGAGTATCTTCATCTTGTACTGGTTGGTATTGATCTGCAATTGACTGTTGGTGTCATATTTCCACTGGACACACTGGGGCCAAGAGGAGCCTGTTCCTAGTTAGCATAATATTTAAATTACTGAGTGGTTTTTTTTTTATCATTTTATGCTTCATATTCCAAGGAGGAGTGATGCTCTTTCAGGTCCTGGGAAATACAAAGTAGATAAAACAAGATGTAGGGAAGTAAGAGATCATGGTGCAATTACTTAATCAGTAATTACGAATTAAAAACTACACCATACAGTTACCAATAGAGACTTCTTATGTCTCTTTCAGTGTAATTATAGTGTAATACATCTGCTGTTACTGAAATCAATAATGAGACTTTCATTTTGGTAGTATGTGCATTTGTACCCCTGCCTTAGTACAGAATAATGACGAAGAGGTGGGATTGTATCAGTTAAAGTGCAAAGATTAGTTCCATGGTAGAAACTTGATGTGCATTTCAATATAGAATGGTAAATGAAGCTCATGTTTTTTTTGTGAGCCAAATATGGTGCTAGTATATTACCATGTTCTTAAATACTTTGTATGTTGCAGTTGGAAGAAAGCAAGATTAAGTTGCAATCGAGATTAGAAGAGGAGGAACAAGCCAAAGCTGCTTTAATGGGAAGGATACAGAGGTTAACCAAACTAATTTTGGTTTCCACAAAAACCACTATCCAACCAAAAACTGTTGAACAGACCAGCCACTGGCGAAGGCATTCGTTTGCGGAAGATGAGGTGCTAACATTGTTGTTAATCCTGTGTACTTGACATATAAGATATTGTTTGTGATCTTAAATTAGCCACCTCATAAGAGATTGTAAGCCTTGATTTCTATGTACTGAGATTCAAATATTTCCATTTAAAGATCTAATCTGCAATGCCTTTGTGTGCCTTGCTTATGCAGCTAGCATACTTGCCTGACAGAAAGCGAGAGAGCATTACCGATGATGCTGGAAGTTTTGGTTCTGAAATTTCGAATGATGGAAGGAGCGACACTGCAAATATTGATGATTTAGTCAGGGATTACAGAAAGAACAGAAGGAGGGGGATGCTTGACTGGTTCAAATTGAAAGTAAATTGTTGTAGCATTTTCTGGAATGTAGTTGAAGCACAAATCTTCAAATGCAATATAAAAACTTTACCCTGTGATTGCAGAAGCCAGAGAATGTGACTGGGACATCGCTGAATACTGATTGTGAGAGTTCTGCAAGTGGTTCACCTGCTTCCTCATCAAAGTCATCACAAAACAGAGTAATGTTTAGTGATCTAAAAGATGCACAGAGGAGATCAATCAGTAGAAAAGTAGAAGATGCTGCTCGGGCTGGCTCATTTCCCGATAGGACTCAAGCAGGTGATCTGTTTAGTGCAGCTATAGGTGTGCAACGTCTCCCACCGGTGAGATATAGTTTGATTTAGTTAATGCATAACAGCTACCTAGACAGAAACTGTCTTTCAAAATGGAACTCCATTTCATTTTCTGAAGCTCTTATGGATTGAAACTATCACGAGATTATAGTTATGTTTCTTTATTGGCTTCAATAATGTTAATGAACTTCAATGGTAAATTTAGACTGGGAGCACCATTACAGACCAAATGGACCTCTTCCGGGAGCAGATAGAGATATTAACTGGAGAGGTTGCTTTTTCTACCAGTTCTCTGAAAAGATTATCAGAGCAAGCGGCTAAGAGTCCTCGAGATTCAAATCTACTGGTTAGTTGATCAACACATTTGTCCTTTTACATCACAATAACTGATGTTATTAAGAAGCATTTACATTAGATTCACATTCTGAGTTTTAGATATAAATGGTCCTGGCATGCCTGCAGAAGCGAGCTTTAGAAATTCATTTCCATCACATGCTGTAGATGATTCACAATAATAACAGATTTGGATTTTAGATTTGTTCTTCTCATCCTCAAGTAAAGTGCATTTTAAATTGAGAATCATGTTCATTCCCATTCCACTGTAACACATGATTCAGGAAAACATGCAAAAACTGAAGGATGAAATAAGAGAAAAGAAGCGTCAAATGAGAGTTCTTGAGCAACGCATGACTGGGTCAGTGGAGACATCTCCATACGGTTCAAGCATTATTGAGATGTCTCAGGTAAGCTTGTCAAGAAAGGACAAAAAACAATCATAAATCTCTGACGAGTTTGCAATCATACCGACAATCTGTGTCTGGTGGTCTGAGTTGTAGAATAATCACCACATTGTTTTTTCCTTGATTTTTCCCCCTCATTTCCATGAGCTTATGTTTTTCAGTCATCTAAAATTCTAGTGATTGTAAATTTTATCTAAATGTCAAACTTAGGACAACCCTATCGTTACAGATTTATTGAATTGTGTGTGGATCCTTAGTACTACTTCAAAACTTTCCTTAAAACTACGGATATTTTTCTGAGAACCCTGTTTCCTTGGCCTCCCCTCCTTCCACTTGTGCAGGCTTTGTCTAGGCTTGCCACTCAATCAAATGAGAAGACTTTTGAACTTGAGGTATGTTGAATTTATGCTGATCTTATGCAATAATTTCATTTTGGAAAATATGAACTGACGTGAACTAAATCATGCTGCGACTGGTAATTGGTAAAAGATCAAATCAGCAGACTATTGTCTTTGCTTAAGTTACTTGACAGTTACACTACTATCGTACAATTTAACAAACTATTGTCTGTTATTAGACATTGGAGGCTACTGAAATGCAAGAAGCCATCACTCTCTTGAGGCAGCAGCCTAATTCCTTCATGTCAAATAAAAATTCAAGTGCAGATAGCAGCACCACTAGGGTGAACAGCTATGAGGATTCCTTCGATATAAAAAATGGAAGGGGGTATAATCTCAATTCGTGTGATGAAACATCTTTGGACGAAAACACACCAACTAGTTTTGGAAGTTTAAATAGATCAATGTTCCACCATGGGAATGCTAGAGAGTGCATTTGTGGTGCCTTTACAAAGTCTCAGTTTCTTGCACTGGTAGGTATTTTAGGCCTATGTTTCCTTTGTGGTCAATGTGAAGATACCGCAACTAGCTTCTTTGCTAGTATTCTTCACATGATTATTCTTTCAGAATCTGATTATTATGCAACCGTTTTATCTCAGGCTGCTGAGATAGAGTCATTGAAACAAGACAAAGTACGACTTGTCGAAGATAAGGATGGTCTAGAAATTCACTGCCAAAAGCAGACCGAGGAAGCTTCTTATGCGAAAGAACTCGCAGCTGCTGCAGCAGTTGAGCTCCGAAACTTGGCAGAGGAGGTAACGAAGCTTTCCTACCAAAACGCCGAACTCACTGCAGATCTGACTGCTGTTACAGATGGCCTCTGTAAGGCAAACTGCTGCCAAAAGTCTGCTCCAGTTGATATGAGGCAAAACGTGGTGAGTGGTAGCCAATCTGATCCACGCTCGAGAACACAGCAGGATAGATTATCAATGGAGGAATTTGAGCAGGAGTTGAGTGCAAGATACCAAAGAGAGGCCTCTTTGGTTGCTGCATTATCTGAAAGAGACAAAATCGAAGCTGATCTGCGAAAGAGACTTGATGAAGCAAAGAGACATGAAAAGAAACTAGAAAATGAGCTTGCAAACATGTGGATTTTGATTGCAAATATGCGCAAGTCTACTGCTGGTTCTGATGAGACCAGACAATTGAATGGAGTTCTTTCATTTCCTGATGGCCAATCTCTGACCAAATTCCACGAGAATGAGGAAAGTGAAATTGCTGAAGATGCATGCTCGTTTGATGAGCTGAAAGTGCTCTATCAATCTGAAAGAAGGAAGTTCAAACACCTCGATGGTTTGAATCTGAGATCAAAGGTAAGTGGTCACTATTTCGGATTGCTTCCTCGAAATTTTTGGGAGACACAATGATATCAATTTCTGTTCTTGTATTATAACTTGCAGGGCTCAGACTATCTTTCATAGTACTTCCTCATTATAGTTCCTCGCATTTAGGTGCTCTGATGGACACATCTCCGTTGAGGGGTCGACTCACTTATTTATTCTCAGTGCAAGAATTCTGGACTTACTAGGTTACCTAACTTCAAATTCCACAGTGATGTAGATGTAGATGTAGATGCAGAAATCTGGTAAGAATGTGTACATATATTGGTAGATTTGCTTTTGGAGATGTTACTGTTAACATTTATGTACAGTGACATACATTTCTATAATATGTGCTATGTTCTAACTTTCTAACTTGTAATTGCCAATCTTCCTAGGTGAAATTGTGAATACTGTCTTAGGACATAGAATGACCATTCTTAGTTATTTCAAAGATAAACTGGCATCGAGTAAATTTGACTGGGGTATTTGTATTTGGGAAAATATTATAACTGATCCCTATAAGTAAAAAAATGTATGTAATTTTTTTTTTAATTCGGAACATCCCTACTTGACTAAGAGTACGAAATATCTTTCTTTCACTTGTTAATCAAATTGAGGTAATACTCGATATATTTGATGAAGATGCATGTATAAAAATATAAATATTATGCGTTTGTCTGGATATGTTAAAATGTAAGCAACATATATATAAATACATATAGGGATCTCAATTAGGTCAGCTTATTGAATTTCGGGTTAGTTTTAGTCGGATTGTGGGTTAATTAGGTGTAGATTAATGGGTTAGAATTTTATTTGGTTAGAAATTTCGAGCCCTAACTCTAAATGTTCGGATTTCGGGCTAAAAGCAAACTATAAAAATTAATTTATGTATTTTTTATTCTTAAACTTTTTATATTTATAATATATAAACGTATAAAAAAATTAAAGATATAAATCATATGACAAGCATAAAAATTCAAATTCTAAAACATTCCAAAAAAAGTCCAATATTACATAACATAAAATTAACAATAAATTATTTGAAAACAATTTTACCTAATAGAATCAAAATGTCTAAAAATGAATCTAAACTATAAATCTTGAATAACATTTTTTTATATTATAATCTTTGAAGTTTCAACATGATAATTCACTTTGAACTCATAGTCTTCAAACTTTTTACTGTTTATTAAAAAAATATAATATTAAAATATAATATAGTTTGATAATTTATAATTTGATAACAAAAATAAAATCTTACCATCAAAATATCTAAGCAATCAATTACGTGTGCAAATAAGAGCTTGTATTTTTTGAAATGAATTTATTTCTATATTTGTTGAAAATGTGTGCTCTAATACGAAACGAAGAATCTAATACCATCGTTGTTATAAGAATGCTAAGCACATCACACGTCATCCTAGCAAGTTTCCAAACCGTGATGCATAATTTCTCCAATGCTTCATGAATAAAATAACTCATATTTATAGAATGTAAAATATTTAATTGAAAGAAATTTGAAATATATAATTAAACTCAAACACGATTAAATACTACTAATGTAAAACTAAAAAAATGACATCGAATAAAAATGTCGTTGGATAAATCTTTTGTTATTGAATGATATAATTTAAGAATATGTTATTATGAATCTTGACATGATAAAAAATATAATTTAAGAATTATAAAATTAAAATGAAATACAAATATGTTTAATTAAATTTCAAAGCATGTTTTAGAATTCATAATATTTGTTATAGTGGATTTGAAATTTTCAATTCGTTTATGTATTACTATTTATATTAGTAAAAA
>JAYDZE010545180.1:0-14120 GCA_034509125.1 Monilaria moniliformis | reverse complement strand
ATCCGTCTGCACCTGCCGTCCACCACCACCAACACTGCCCGATTTACCTGCCAATTAGCCCAACAACACCAGAGAGGAGGAGGAAGAGAGCCTTCCTATCGCCATTCCACCCCTAATCCAAAAAATCGACACACACACAAATCAAACAAAGATCAAATCAAGCACACACAAAACACCCATCATGGCTGCCCGCGGTGGAAGAGAGAGGGAGGGAGAGAGAGAGATGGGGGAAGGCGGCTCAGATCCATCTCCTTCGAACAAGTCGAAGCCAACTCAAAATTAAAAATCATCATAGCCACCACCGAGAGAGAACAAATCGGATCCAAAATCTCCTCCGCCACTGCCGCCCAAACCTCCTCTGTCGCCACCTAAACCTCTGCCCAAACCTCTTCTGCGTTCGCTACCCAAACCTCTTTCGTCGCCGCCCAAATTACCTCGATTTCTCGACTCTCATGTCGATTTCTCGACAACACACACACCCACCGCTTAGACGCGCGACTAGGTTTTAGCCCCCACGCCGCTGCTTGATTTTATACAGAAGAGAGATGGGGAGACAAGAGAGAAGAAGGGGACTCGTCGGTGGCATAGAGAAGAGGAGGAAAAGAGTGACGAAGGTGGCGGCGGCGGAACGAAGGTGGCGGTGGCAATGGCGGTGGCGCAGAGAAGGAGAGACAAAAAAAGGATGGAGATAAAAGAATCCAAACATTGAAATCATAGCACTGTTCAAGTATGATAAAATAAAACCACCTAAATGGATAGATTAATAAGCTGCAGAGCTACAGTGAAAATGGGCAACACAAATACGGGCCGAGAAATAAATGCGGGCATGAGGGCTTTTTAAAACATCTACCAAACACTAGTCTTACACTGTGAAATCAAGACTAAATTAATCTTGGCTCTTTTAATATAAACTACCAAACATAGCCTAATAGTCATTATTCAAGTTCAGAACATTCCGTTTATTATTAAAGTTATATATTTATATTTTGTCAATATTATTTTCTACCACATACAACGTAAAGTCATCGTATTGTTTCAAAATAATCAATATACTTGCAAACAACAGTCAGCATAACACAAATAATTATATGAATATTTAAAACCAATTAGACAGTTTCCTCTTAATTCATAATCCTTCAAAAAGTCAACTAGTTCACTGATGCAAGTTCGTAATACACATACCAGTCACAATAACCATTTAACATTAGTTGATTACTAAAAATCCGTTGCCATTATTGATTTGAGATATTCGTGGATTTAATGCTGCACGAAAACCGACAACTACCTTAATTAATAAAGCGTGTAAATTTATTGTGGACAATTATAACATTTTACTGATTAATGAACAATATAATGATGATTCGAGTTTATATTAAATCATCGCCGTTTATTTCAAATCCAAGGGTCGATTTTTTGTATTATTTATGCATTAAGAGTGTAGTTTAACCCTAATGCACACATACGATGTTAATTTATGATGTTAATTTCCACTAGTATACGATGTTAATTGACATTAGTTTTTCCATATAAGAGGCATTTAGTTTGGGTGATAGGGTATAATTGGTAAAATAATCTAATTTATTTAAATATTTAGGTTCACATGATTCGTTCCATGATGAATAACTTGAGTTGCACTTTAATAATCCAATTGAATGATTAATATTTATCACCTCAAAGTTGGTTTGATTATTTAATCATTCTCAATTCTTATCAACTTTATCCATCTCATTCACCAAACCAAACGTTGTCGTAGTCTATTAGCTATTTTATTTGCAACTATTTATAACTTTTGTAAGTCAATAATATAATTGCACATTACACTTACATATACATGTATTAATATTATAAAATTATTTATAATAGAAATCTAGTAGTGAAAAAGACGTGACTGTCCTTAGGGCATCCGCATCAATGGGCGAGCCTTAACATTCCCTTACACTATTCATGGGTCCCACAATAACTTTTCCGTTAAAATTTTACCTCTTGAATCTGTGATCGAGCTTTAACTTTCTCTTACACTATTAATCTCTTATTTTTTTAATTCTTTCATAATTCATATAATATTCAATTTCATAATTTGAATTCGAATCAACTTAATTAATATAATTAAAATTCAAAATTTAATTATATAAATTCAAAAATTGCATTAATTAAAAATCTAAAATACATTATTGAAAGCTGTAAAATTACATGAATTAATTACATAAATTAAACTACTAAATTACATAAATTGAAATCTTAAATTACATAATTAAAAACTAAAACTAAATAAATCTCAATTGTTGCTTCAAATTGTTTACAAAAGGGGGTAGTTCTCGGCTTGTTCCGCCATCATTTTAGACGTGTCGTAAGTGGTGGCTTTGAAGAACAACTTTAACAAGGCAGCGTGGGTCATGTTATCTATTGAGCAACTCATGTTGCTCTTTGTCATTGCAGTGGTCGTTGACAATTTCGCCTTCACATTTCCCTTGCGTTTTGCCGCCTTCTGGCCAATTGGGCGGCTCCTACTCTGCTTCTTGCTCGGAACGAGCTCGAATTCGACATCTCCGCTTTGTACGCTTCGGTCCGGGCGGCCCTCTGTCCTCCCATTTTTTGCAAAAGCGAACATTCTCCCAAGGCTTGATATACTTGAATGGTTTCTTGGTCTTGTTCAAGTATGTGGACAACGCATCCTATAGCACGTCTGACTCACTTGAGCCGCTTCTTCTCTCCCTTTTGATTGAGTTGTAGACTGCGCAAAATTTGGAGATTTTAAGGTTCACTTTGTCATAGTAGCCTCTAAGTATACAAGTCATGCGTTCAGGTGCGTTTTGAGGGTGTACCTCGTTGTACTTGTTGGCCACCTTTTCCAGAATGACGACTCATTCTGGTGGTTGCCGCAGACCGCGTCTTCGCTAATGCCGACGTATACTTCGAAGAAGCACATCGTCTCATCCGCGGAGTATGCAATTCAAACTTCTTGCTTGGACCTCTTCGTCTCGTCGGAGAGGTTGATGGTGTCGAGATATGGGGAGGACGAGTCAAGACAAGGAGAGTCGTAATCCACTGGTTGAGATCTGCCGAAAGCTATTGGATCGTATCAAAAAACGGATGGATCGATCCCTTGTAACTACAAATGTTGAATCACGACTTGATGGTTGAGATTATTAGACATGATAAGAAGAGAAAATGAATTGGAAGATATGAAGTATATAAAAATGGTGTGAAGAATGAAGTGTGTGGTGTAGGGTATTTGTAGAAGAAAAAAAAAGAAAAAGGACTGTTCAATATATTAACGTTAGGAAATAAAAAAATATATTACAAACTAGTTGCTGCCGACTTTTAAAAAAAAAATTAATTGTAATTTTACGCTTATTTTAAAAATAAAAATAAATTAAATTATAAAATTTGAAAAAAATGGTCGGTCGCTGCATTGGGCGTGTGTCACACACTCGCCTGTGATTGGACGCGAGGCTCGAGCGCTGGACACGCGCGCAAACGGCACACCGCAGCCTGCAAGCTGTCCCTTAGGTTTGAGTCGACGGCTCTAAGGCCAGCATCAGCAGGGGGGCCACATCGTAATAACATTGCACTAGATAAGGTGAAGCTGGTGTTTGTTGATGATGGGGTAATGGATAATAAAAGAGGGGAACAAGGAGTCATACTTGAATAATTGTTGCACCGACCGTGTGCCACAAGTGTTACATTTCGTCAAACTACATAAAATACATATGTTTTAGACCTTTTTATTATGTTCAGGTATTAATAGTCCTTTCTTATACATATATTTATCTTCGAACAATTTTGTTCTCACTTTTAACGGAATAAAGTGAAAAACTATTAAAAAGATTTTTGTGAAGTTAAAACTAAATAGATGGCTAGTTCAATATCAAGTTTATCGTAGAAAAAAACACAATGTTTATCTGAACATGTAATTTAACTTTCACAAGTTTTAATTAAATTATTTTTTAAAAAGTTTATTCTCTCTCGCAAACCCTAGGCGGCGCTCTAGGGTTCCACGGGAGACGGCGTGTTACTCTCTACGAGGGGCGGAATCCTTGGTTACCCAAGTGTCGAAGAGTGACGAGATAGATCAGGAGGAGATCAGACGACTGGTGGAGGGGCTCAACCTATCCAAAGAAGCTACGACAAACGTGGTGGAGATCCAAACTACCACGTATGGACGAAAGGCATGGAACGAAAAGTTTGAGAAATTCGTTATTGGAAAGATCTTTGCCGCACGAGTAGTGAATCGAGAAACACTAAGAACACACATACCACGAATTATGCAACTCCAGACGGAAACAGATATAGAGATAGTAGGAGACAATATCTTTGTCATGGTCTTGGGGACGGAAAGAGAGAGGCGACACGCTCTGAACGATGGACCGTGGCACTTCTTTGAGAGCTTGATGTTATTTAAAGAACCTAAAGGAATGGAAACTCCAATGGAGATCAAATTCAACGAGTTCACGACATGGATACAATGTCACAACTTGACGTTGGCTTGCATGAATCCAGTAGCGGTGCGGAGGATAGGAGAAAGCATCGGAAAAGTGGAAAAAGTCGACGAAGGAAAGGGCGGGAACTGTATAGATCACTACACCCTTGCAAAGATGCGTGAGAAAAAATATGGAGGATGGAGAACAGCCGCATACTGTCCTCATTCGATACAAAAGACTTCCGGAATTCTGTCAGGCATGTGGAAGAGTGGGACACAGAAGTAGACATTGCGACGACCCCCAGGTGGATAAAAGCAAGAAGGAATATGGACAATGGCTGAAGGCAGCCAGGGCGATGGAGTATAGACGTACCAAGAAAAACCAAAGGAAAAGATCGGAGCAGTCAGCAACATCTTCAACACCTGCCACGAACACTCAAGCTATGATCAGGCAGCAACGGTCAATGAGCCCAGAAACAGAGGGGAGGTCTGAACAAAGGAGTGATACAGAAAATAGCCAACAAGGAGCTGTCATGCTGGATGAGGATTCAGAAAAGCCAGGAGGACCAATAACCCAAGAAGCAGGCGCTATGATAGAGCTCATCATCAGCACGGCAACAGAGGGACGAACTCAGTAGCCGGAAGATGAGGAAGCTAAAGGAAATTCGGCGATGGCAGGGGCCTCACAATCCCCACCGAGGAGGAAGAAGAAAAGGGACCTTAAAGGGTGGAAACGAAGGGCCCGCGAACAAACCACAGCGCATGAAATACCCTTGCAAGCGGGAAAAAAGAAGATCGGCAGTACGAGTGAAAGAAAAAAACGAAGCTGCATGGTAGATGAAGTAAGGCGATCACCAAAACGCCAATGTAATGACAACCCCACCATCCTACACATATCCAGTGAACCAACAGCGGAAACTGCAACGCAGCCCCGCCGATCATAATGAAGTGCTTAATATGGAATGTGCGTGGACTGGGCAACACATGTGCATTCCAAAGACTGCGGCGACTGATCGCCGAAGCGGCCCCCAACCTAGTGTTCCTGAGTGAAACTAGGCTGGATGCAAATAGATGTGGAAGGTGGAGGCATTCTTTAGGAATGCAAGGATTGTTTAGCGTGAGTGCGAAGGGGCAAAGCAGAGGTTTGGTGATGATGTGGGATGAGACAATTGATGTCCGAATTATCTCCTTTTCGGAGGGACACACTGATAGCGCGGTGGAAAGGGAGGGGGAAAGATGGAGGTTTACGGGGTTCTATGGTAATCCGGCAGCAAATAATAGAAAGTTCTCATGGGAACTGCTAAGGAGATTGTCCGACATGGACAGCACAGCGGGCATGGCATGAATGGTAAGAGGGGATTTCAATGAGATTCTAACGGAAGGGGAGAAAAAAGGAGGACGACCAAGAGCTCGTTCGCAAATAGAGGCTTTCTGGAACGCTCTAATATACAGCCGGCTTCATGAAATCCCCAATACCGGTTGTGGCTACACCTGGTCTAATTTTCGATGGGAGAACCCGATCTTTGAAAAGTTGGATAGGTACGTCGTCAACATGGAATGGATAAGGCGATATGACAAAGTCAAAACTACTACTCTGGACTTCTTCGGATCTGACCATAGACCAGTGTTGTGCCAGATGGGAGGGACAACGGAAAAGGTATTCCATAGGGGCAGAGGACGCTTCCACTTTGAGGAAAAGTGGATGCTAGAAAAGCATTTATATCCGGACTTCCTCTGCGAATGTAAATCCCTTCGAGGAGAGAGTACCCTTAAAAGAAAGCTGGAGAAGAGTGGAACATTCCTCCATCGGTGGGCGAAGGAGAAATACAATGTTACCACAAAAAACTTAACAAGATTACAGGAGAAAAGACAGAATCTTATGCAATTGGAGGATAATAATTTAAATGCCAGCAAGATACTAGAGCTGACGAAGGAGATAGAGAAAGCGGAGGAAGCAGAAGCAAGCCACTGGAGGCAAAGAGCACGAATAAACTGGTTGGCGTATGGGGATAGAAACACGAAAGTATTTCACCAGAGAGCAACAAAGAGACAAAGGAGAAACTAGATAACTGAGCTTGAGGATGAGAAAGGAGGGATAAGTACGGAGGAAGCGGACAAAGCCACGATAATCCGTGACTTCTATACTAACATATTCCGGACTAGCAAACCAACACACACCAACATAGAAGTAGTAACAGGAGCAGTGAAAGAAAAGATAGGGGAAGGGGACTATGCCAAGCTGAATAAAGAGTTTGACCAAGGAGATGTCACGAAGGCACTGTTTGAAATGCACCCTATAAAAGCGTCTGGCCCGGACGGGTTCCCAGCACGTTTCTTCCAACGGTTCTGGCCGGAAATGGGAGACAAAGTCACAAATGAGGTGCTCAATGTGCTAAATGGAAATGGCGACATTGCAGGGTGGAATGATACCTTGATGGTGCTCATTCCAAAGACGAAGAGGCCGAGGAAAATAAGTGAATATCGACCTCTGAGCCTATATAACACAACATACAAGATAGTGACCAAGTGTATCGCCAACAGACTGAAACAAGTGCTGGGCAATGTAATAGATGAACACCAGAGTACTTTTATCAAAGGAAGATCGATCACGGATAACATCCTAATAAGCTATGAAAGTCAACACTGGATGAGGCATCGAAAGAAATGAAAGATAGGTTATGCGGCAACAAAAATTGATATGAGCAAAGCGTATGACATAGTTGAATGGCGTTTCCTGGACGCAATGCTAACAAAGCTGGGGTTTCCTATACATTTTAAAAGACTAATTATGAAGTGTGTATCAACGGTGCGGTTTTCGTTTCTCTTGAATGGACACGTTTATAGGGAAATTAAGCCGGAAAGGGGACTCAGGCAAGGAGACCCCCTATCCCCCTTTCTATTCGTAATATGCGCTCAAGGCCTCTCGTCCTTGATTACTTTAGCAGCACGAGAAGGCAGGATATGAGGGCTTCCAATTGCTCCGGGACAACCGGGAATCACTCACCTTTTCTTTGCAGATGACAGCCTCTTGTTTTTCCAAGCGCCGGCGGAATGTGCACGGCAAATAGTGGGAATTATAAAGAAATATGAGCAAGCTTCAGGCCAAATCATCAACATCGAAAAATCCTCGATCATTTTCAGTCCCAATACAGGGAGAGCAGAGATTACAATGGTGAAGGAGATAATGAGAATGGAAGAAGGCAGATGGATAGAACTCTACCTGGGCCTATCCACAATAGTGCTTCGAAACAAGAGGCTCCAATTTGGCTATATAAAAGATAGAGTGATAAGCAGAGTAATGGAATGGAACCGCCACAGGGAGTTCTCAGCGGGAGGAAAGGAGATCCTATTGAAAGCGGTCATCCAAGCTATCCCAACCTATGCCATGCAGTGTTTCAAACTGCCCACTGGAATATGCGAGGAAATTCAATGAGCTAGTGCGGCGTTTTGGTGGGGTAATACAGATACAAAACATCGGGGTCACTGGAAGAAGTGGAACGTGCTATGTACGCCGAAGGAAATGGGGGCCTGGGCCTTAGGGACCTGTCTTCCTTTAACTAGGCGCTGCTAGCTAAACAATTGTGGAGAATGACAGTGAATCCGGGGTCGCTGGTGTCGAAGATTTTCAGAGCCCGCTATTGCAAAACGAGGGACTTCCTCCAGGCGATGGCAACCCCTACGTGTTCCTACGTTTGGCGCTCAATCATAGGCAGTCGGAGGATCGTTGCGGAAGGCCTGTGGTGGAGAGTGGGCGACGGACATTCAATAAAAATCTTTGAGGACAGGTGGGTGCACGGACTGCATAAAGGACGAGTACAAGGTAAACAACAAGTACGATTCCCGCTGGTTCGAGTCAGCGAACTGATCACTGAGGAAGGAGAATGGAATCGAAACCTCATAGAGAAATGGTTCCTCCCCCATGAAGTAGATGGCATACTCCAAACACCGATAGGCGAAGGAGGGGCAGTGGATGAAAAATGGTGGAGGCATGACCAACGAGGCAGGTTCACGGTGAAATCGGCGTACCAGTGGCAAATAAGGAAACAAACAGAAAATAGAGAGGCAAGCACAAACGGTAGAGGCTGGTGGCACAAACATGTTTGGTCGCCTAAAATCCCACCGAAAATCAGGATTTTTATGTGGAGAACTTTTCAAAACATGCTTCCCACTGAAGCCAACCTCAAGGAACATCATGTCCCAGTCGAAGGAGGGTGCAGGAGATGCAAGGACGGATGGGCAACAACGGAACATTACCTCCTTTACTGCCCAACTGTCAAAACGTATTGGAAGAGATGTAGGTTTTGGCGGATTCTGAAACAAGGAGCCATGCTTGGGATGCGAGATATAGCGGAGGCAGTTCGAGCGGAGCTAAAGGAGGAGGACTATGAGGTGTGGTGTGTGATGTTGTGGATGGTGTGGAAGTTCCTTTGTCAACAACAATTTGACGCTGGAGGGCCCGGGGTTAGACCAACAGAACAAAAGAGCGAGTTATTATGTGCCGGATTCAGACATGCATTACCGACCCTCATGCACAGCCAAACCTTAGGCGTGGCAGCAGGCGAGACGAAGTGGCAGAGACCGAAGAAAGGAGTATATCGTGTCGATGTCGATGTGCTATTTCACAAGGAAGAAGCAAAATATGGCATAGGGGTGATTATCCGAAACGAGGAAGGACATCTTGTGGCAGCAAAGGCACGGAGGACTCCCCCGAGAACAAACGTCATGATTGCAGAACTCTTCGCAATTATGGAAGGAATTCTCTTCAGTGTGGAATGTAAAATTTGTCCGATAGAGATTCACTCCGACTCAATATTGTCGGTAAGGCTCCTGACAAATGACGAAGAGGGAGACGAAATCCTCCCACCAGATCTTAAAGAGATTGTTCAAATGGCACGAGAATATATGCTACTCGGAGTATACCACATTAGGAGGGAGGCAAACATGGCAGCACATCATCTTGCCCAACACGCGGCCAATAGCAATTCTACAAAGATGTGGAGAGAGAATTATCCTAGATGGCTTATTAGCATTGTAACTGCAGACTTAAATGCTTAATACAAGGAACGTTTTAGTTTTTTTTTTTTTTTAAAACCTTCACAAGTTTTATAATGCTCCAATTATAATATTAAATCGTAATCTCTTTGTTAAAATTTGCCCGATACGGTATCGTGTCGTCTTAGTGGAACTATGTAGTTTTATTGCTTAAGTTAGAAAATTGTAATTGTAAAAATTAAAAGGGGATGTTTAGTGAAAGAGCCACCAATTAAACGGCCTTACACCTTCGCAAAAGTTTGAAATCAAAATTTGAGAAATACGTAGGCCACCAAGATTTGTTTACCTTTTCCCTAATAATACTTGTAATTGCATTGTTTTAATATAAAAATCACAAATTCGAATAAACAATATGTCCATTTCGAAAACTAACCACCCTTCAAAATCAAAATATGAGAAACAAACCGTAAATGAGATTATAATCTAAAATCTTCCATCCAAAACAACTTGCCCATAATTCGGGCATGCTATATGCTCCTTCCGTCTAATGCCACCAGATATGTTTTTTCCCGGCACTGTGTTTTTGGAGCGTAAAATTATAATATAAAAATGGGCGGTTATATATCATTATAGTGTAAAATTATTATCAAAAAATAAAACAAGTCAAATTTAACAGGACAAATAGAAAATTAATACCAGCCAAATACCCGATATGTATTGACAAATAATAATTGCAAATTTCTTTTGGTGTAAAATAAATAAAATGTAGCACTCGACAATTATTTTTTGTTTGAAAGAGTAATTAATTTATTTTAGCATTTATCATACAAACCAAACCCCAATATTGGGGTCACAAATATTCAGAAGGCGATTGGATGTAGGAGAGAGAGATATTGTAGAAGCATGTCGCATGTGCTGATGGGGAAACATGATGGATGATGGTGGTACCATAAACATACATTATAGAAGTTAAAAGGGGCATGCACGTGGTCACTCCACCTAAATTACCTACAATAATTCAGCTTTTCTGGTTGTAAAATATTTAAAATATAAAAAGTTGTACTATAAAAAGTAGAATTATATAGCATTGAGGTGGCACCACTATGATTAGTTTCCTCTAAAAAGTCATACCCCAATAAAGGATGAAAATTGTCTTCTAGGTTACCATTATGATTTTGTGGCCTGTGCTTCTCAACCACTATATTGCATGGCCTAATGGGATTATGTCCATGTAGAGAATCGATATTTCTTCAACTTTTCCCGACCATAATTAACGTTTAATTTGAATTTGATTTTATCACGCTAAACGATCTGCGTTTGTCTTAAATTTTTATTCAATTCCGGTTCGGTTAGAATTCATAACTGAATTACTCAGAAAGCTCAGTCCTAGTTCATATTAGCATTATTCTTATTTGTTTCATATATCTATTTTTATTTTTATTTTTATTCTAGCTAATATTTTATGAAATAGTACTTCACATTAATAATTATAAAAAATACCTAAAAATCAAAGTTTGGCCAATCATTTTATGTACTTATATTTATTAATGTAATATGTTCTTGATCGCATAAAATATATTTTTGACTAGTTACATATAAAGAAAGAGGAGCACATCTGTGCACACAGGTAGCGGTAAACAAAATATCTGAAATCGCACCAACCGAAATACAAAATTTGGTTGTTATTCTTGAATTTCGGTTATGTCTGGTTTAGTTTTTTGGCGAATTTTGATTTTTCGGTTCGGATATATTAAAAGTCGAAAAAACTAAAAACTGATTTTATGTATATATATTTTCGGAGTTTCGGGTTTTTTCGAATAATTTTATGAAATTTCATTTTATCGGTTCAGATTGATTTTATAGTTCGTATTTTGAATTTCGATTTTTTGGGTTCGATTTTTCGGATAATTTGGTTCGGTTCGGTTTCAATATTCAAAAAATACGATTTTTCGGTTCAGATCAGTTTGGGCAAAAAACCGAGCCGAAAACCAACTGCTTATCCCTACTGATGTCAATTTAGCCTGAAACTCATGGGTTGACCCGATTAACCCGACAATCCGATAGGGCTAGTGCTGACAAATTATAATCCGAAAAATATCCCAACCCGGATGACTCTAAACTAAATAGCCGACAACCCAATAGGGTTGGCCTAAAATAGCCCGAGTCCCATAGGGTCAACCCGAAAAGTTCTCATTATTTAGTTTTCAAACTTCGTTACTTTAGTTTTTTTCAAAATTTTGAAATATAGTATAATAAGATTTTTTCTCAAATATATGTGAAAATAAATTTTGATTTAATATTCCAAAGTTATATTCATTGTTTCATTTTTCTATTTTTACTATAAAATTTAATGTAAAATGTATAGATTTAAAAATTTAAAATCGATAATCATTTAGATAAAATGTATATTCTTAGTTCTGTAAGAGTTACATACTAGTTTTGAGCCTGATTGACTCTATGGGTTAGCCCGCAACTCGACAACTTAAGGTTATGGTTGAAAATTACAACACGAATAACACGTAACCGAATAGCCCGACAACCTGATAGGGTTGGTCCGAGGCTGAACGGGTTGACCCGATTGACATCTCTACCCACCCCTACGCGCATGTTTGATTTCGTTTTTTAATAATAATTTTTATTCATTAACACAACTATCACTTTTAATCACAAGAAATGACTTTTTATTTGGAACACACTGTTATTTTTATTTATAAAAACATTCACTTTTAAAACATTCTCTTTTATATATAAGAACAATCATTTTTTCTTAGAGCTTATGGTCATAGAAGACCCACAAAACATAAGCCAAATACTAATCCTTCTTGAATTGATTATTCGAATTTGCATATGTTGCTCTCAAGTAATAAACTAGTGTTGTATAAGATAAAGTTTGTCTATAGGTTACATAATATCACTAAAAGTCCAAATTTGTAGTGAGAGCATCTACGACAACAACGGATTTCTCTCAGCCAGAGGGCATGGTGGCGGGTCGTCCTACTGCAAAAGTGTTGCCCTGCGAGATGGACCGTGGTTGTAGTTCGCGAGCCGTGTTTGGGCGCGATGTGAGCGTACGCTGCACGTGGCCATCGCAACCAATAGCCATTCAACGACTCTTTTCTATTTCTTTAATAAATTTCAACATCTATAAATATCATTTCTTCATATCAATAACACACCACAATTCAAATTGTTCTCTAACTTCTCTCTGAAATTCAATCAATTTCTTTTTCAAATTTGTTTCGTTGATATGGATCCATACGACGTCGGCAATGTCTCCGGCGATGGAGGCGACCAATCAGCACAGACAGAGGACGTACATTAACTGGGAACGAGAAAAAGCCATTGGAGTTCGTTTTGGCCAGAAACAAGAGTCTACATGAAAGGACATGGAACGAGTATTCGGCGTTCTCCAAGCATGGTTCGTGATCATGAAAATCTAGGCTGCATATGGTACAAGGACGGGCTGGCCGACATCATGTACACGTGAATCATATTACACAATATGATCATCGAGAAAAAATGCAACGACTCTCCTAATTGGGAGGATGAAGACACGGTCTACACCTAAACTGCTAGCGAGACGCCTTCTCTAGGCGCGCCAATGACACTTCGAGTATACCAATCATATCGTGAGTCAATGTGAGATCACGATGCCCGCGACCAACTTAGATTTAATTGAATATATCTGGACACGCTTCAGTCCCCCTCAATAAATTATTCAAATTAAATTTTGATCACTTATGTAACTTTTTATTTCGCTTATGTAATTTTTTTTATTATAATTATGTAATTTTTGTATTTCAATTATGTAATTTTTTTAAATTTCAAAGAAATTAGTCTTTTTAAAAAATTATTCACATATCAATTTGATTAATATATATAAATAAATATTCACAATTGCATACTATATGAATAAGAAAAAATTTAAAAAAAAAATAAGAAATGAAGTACATGAATAGTGATAAGGGAAGGACAAAAATAATACTCTCTATTGTGATGTTAAAATTTGAAGAGAAAAATAAGCGTGTGAAGCTCATGAATAATGTAAGGAAATGACACAATTTTACGAACTATTATGGATGCTATGATATACACATCGCCTTAAATGAAAATGGAAAAAGAATAAAATAAAACCATCAAATGTTATAATTAGGTATTCCGCAATGTTTAGTATATTCAACATGTTCATTGCAAGATGTTTAAGCTGTCCTAAATAAAACAACTTTATCTAACCTCAATACTTAGGCCGCGTTCTGTAGGCCTGTTAATGCATGTTATGATACATGTAACATGGTGTAACAGTATTTAAAAGGCTGTTTGGTATTTAAGATAGGGCCCGTGTTTGGTATCCGGGCCCGTCTTGAAAAACGCGAAATTCTCTGAGCCAACCGATTTTTTGCGGGCCTCCTCTTCCATCCTCTGCCCTTCTTCTTCTCACCCCTGCGAAAATTGTTTCTTGATTTCGACCAATAATGGCAGATCTGGGTGTCGCCTTGAGGGACCCGGCGGTGGTGGGGAGGTTTCGCGGAGGCAGTGGGCTGTTCGCGGCGGTAGTGAGGGGTTTCTCTTCATGGCCACCATCGCACCACAGCCACCGTCGCACCACAGCCGCCGTCCCTACAAGGCCGCCGGTGGAAACGATTTTGGTGTATTTTGGGTGTGGAGTTTCGCGGCGGTAGTGGTGGGTTGTTCTTCATGGCCGCCGTCG
>JAYDZE010545169.1:0-14122 GCA_034509125.1 Monilaria moniliformis | reverse complement strand
CAAGACTATTCTTAAGTACCTTAGACGGACTAAAGAATACTTCTTAGTCTATGGTGGACAGCCAGAGCTATCAGTTAATGGGTATACTGATGCTAGCTTCCAAACAAACCATGATGACTATAAGTCTCAGTCTGGATATGTTTTTATTTTCAATGGTGGTGCAGTGAGTTGGAATAGTTCCAAACAAAGTACAACTACCGATTCAACCACCGAAGCCGAGTATATTGCTGCATCTAAAGCTGCCAAAGAGGCTGTTGCTTTGTTGGAGTTTGTAAAAGAACTGGGTGTGGTTCCAAGTACCAGCAGTGCAATACCGTTGTATTGTGGCAACACTGGTGCAGTTGTACAAGCAAAGGAACCAAGAGCAACCAAAAAAATAAGCACGTTCCCCGGAGATATCATCTGATCAGAGAAATAATTGAAACGGGTGATGTAAAATTAGAAAGAGTACCCACTGATGATAACTTGGCTGATCCGTTCACCAAGCCATTATCACTACAAAAAAAAACGCAGTTTACCGACGGAGTTTGCCAACGGACACTTGTCCGTCAACCATTACCGACGGATTTCTGATGGAAAATCCGTTGGTAAATTACTGTCGATTTCACCGACGGATTGTCTATTGGTAAATTCACCAACGGATAGTATCCGTTGGTAAATATATTATCAATTTAATTCAGAATTAATTTAAATAAATAAATTGATTTTACCGACGGATTTTTGTCCGTTGGTAACACCGACGGACATCTTTCGTTGGTAAAGTTAATTTAAATTTAATTTGAAATTAATTTATATAAATAAGTTGATTTTACTGACGGAATTTTGTCCGTTGGTACATTTTCGTTGGTAATCATGTTATAAATTTAATATATAATTAATTTAAAAAAAAATGATTTTACCAACGAATTTGTGTCCATCGCTAATACCAACGGATTTTTTCCGTTGGTAATTATGTCATACAATGCTCAATTTAATAGTGCATATATTTGTACACCAATCCCTATTTCTCTTCAGCCTCCTCTCTCTCTCGCTCTCTCTCTCGTCTTGCACAGCAGCGAGACTGCAGTAGAGACTCCTCATCTTTATCCACTTCTTTCTTGCCACATTTTCCAGTGCTTATTCAATTTTCTGCAACCACTGTCAGTGGACCAATTTCGGAAGGTTAATCGGTGCTGACTTGGACGGCTTATTGCTATCGCTCCATAAGCGATTCCGCGTCTTCTTTCTTTTCTATTATTTTTTCATTTTTTTTCCTTCTTATTTTAACTCTTGGATTGCTGTGAATTAATTGCATTGTGGAATCTGTCTACATGAAAATTTGGAGTTTGGTGTGGGTTTTTGCCTTTTGATTTGCGTTTCTTAATCTTGTAGCGTTCAACTTAATTTTAGAGTATATTTTGTGATGTGATTTTGAGTTTATTTTCCTGCTTATAGGAGTTGAGTTCGTAGTCTCGCGAGGAACGCTTGCGGTGAAGACATCTTCTTCTTTTTATTTTTTTAGGCTCGACGCGTACTGGTTTCACATTAAGGTGAATAAATCTATTTTTTTGGGTGTCTGTGTGGAATTTTACAAACTCAATGCTTTGAGTACCTTCAGTTAGCCAGTTGTTTCTAGCACATCTTATCCCACGATAGCCATTTTATCAAGTGATTTTATTAGACATTCTATCAATTGTTATTGGGTTTGAGATTATATTCTCTAAAACACTAATAAGGCTGCATTTATTGGAATGGTGACCTTTTTCTATGATTATATATGTTCTCATTTTACTTGGAGTCATTTGTGCAGGAGAATCAAGGACAAAAAATAAGCTGTAGAGCCTGAAGCTGATCCGAAAAGGGACCAGAGAACTGTTTTTGCATATCAGGTATTACTTGGACTGTAAATGTGAGTATCCCCATAATCCTATGCTGAAATCCTCCAACATCCTCCTGCATTATTATTCATCTCATCATTACTGGACCATATGGTGCAACTCACAGGAAGCTTTATGTAGGAAATTTACATTTCAACATGATAGAATTTCAGCTTAAGCTGGTATATTGTTAGTCTATCTGTCATGCATTTGATTGTTCTACCATTAGGTTCATTACTATGACTAATGTGTAACCTTTTCATCTTAGCCGACCATTAGTTGGAGATTTGTTTCCTTAACTTTTGTTCTGCTATGGTCTGTTCCATTTTGTTGCCTGTAATATCTTAGTTGGGTCCATAAAATATATTTCGATTCCGGACTTCACAAAGTTATTCTTTATGGCTTATGTGTTCATCTGTTCAAATGTCCAAAGAACGATCTTTGATACTCTTGTAGATATCTGAAGATGTTGGCCTATTTTTGCTTTGCGTAATCTCTTCGAATGTCCAATGATTATTTTTTATACTCTCGGCCTATTTTTGGTTAATTACCTTGTTTATTATGATTTATTTGTAAATGAAACTATTGACTTTTGATCATTCGCAGATTTTTGAGTCATTTGGGCCTGTTGAATTTGTTCAACTTCCAATAGATCCTGATACGGGATATTGCAAAGGTTTCGGGTTTGTTCAAGTCAGTATTTCCTGCATGTTGACTGTTGATCAGAGCAATATGGAAGCTATTCGGACTGCATACATGACTAAAGCATCCAGATGCATTCAGGGTAAGTTTTAGCTTGGTTGTCTTTTATTTTCTCTAGCCATATGTGACAGAAATATTTTGTTCGGTATACTGAGATAACTATTGTGAAGGTGAACTTTGGCGACTTCCAGTTCCTGCATATTGAACCTAAAGTTGTACAATACATCTCAGGTGTTGCGACAACTTCTAGCATCTGGAGGTTTGTATTCCTTTTCCCTTACACTCGAAATGGTTTATATGGAAAGATCCATTCAGTTTCTTCATTTCAAGATGTTTGCAAAATGAACTCTTCATTTCAGAATTCAGCAATGAGTTGTTTAGAACTGCAAAAGTGGATCCTATATATCAATCTTCTAAGCCGATAACAGTACGGCCTTCTGCATCAGTAATTCGCTAGTGATATGTAGATATCTTTCTTGGTGGCTATCACCTCTAAACTTGCTTGCAGTCTCACATGAACAAGGATCATGCAAATGACACGAAGCTGATTGTGCAGCACCCTACGTCCATTCCGGTATTTGTTGTTCAATTTATATTTTGAGTATTTTTTTCCAGCCTGACATGAAAAATGTCAGCTGTTCTAACTTGTTCATAAAGACATAGAATGTTTCACTTGACCATTTATCATATAGTCAGGGATTTGGTTGAAAAGTTGAACATTCTTTCACCATTATAGCATGTTTATATGTACTGAAAAGTTGATTCGAGGCCCAAACCCTAACTCAACTCCAACTCCAACTCTAGTTGGCGCCTCCCGTGCGGCCGCACTCTTCCTGGAGAGAGAGAGAGAGAGAGAGAGGCTGGGGGTAAGGAGCAAGGGCGGGGAGGGGGGGGGGGGACGTGTTCAGATGATTTGAAATCTCCCTAAAAATCGACTCATTTGAAATTCGTTGGTTGGATAAATTGGGGCTTTACAAGAAATAGTTCAAGCCATAGTTTCAAAAGGATAGTGAAGTAACTGTTAATTCCAGACCCATTAGTTCAAAAACACCCTCACATATTACATAATTGAAATTACTTACAAATATAAATAATTATATTTTAATTTTTTAATTTTTTATTTTCTATTAATAAAATTTTCATGAAGTAACTTTTGCATTGTTATTTATTTACTTTCATTTTTAAATTTTTAGATTTAAATATATACATAAAATTAAGAAATAATATAAATGATAAAATAGAAATAGTTAAATTGTGGCTGAAAATTAGATTTAATTTTGTAACTAAAAATAAAATCGATAACGTGGTAGCTGACAAATAGAATTGTGATTGAAAATATGGCTCCATCGCGGATGGCCTTAAACGCGGTTGTTTTCCGTTGTATTGTATATTGCAAACGCGAATCAAGGAAAATATAAGATTATAATCGAATATTATAATAATATTCAGCTCACGGAAATGTCGAGAATACCCTAGAATAAGTGAGAAAAGGACCGCAGAACATGCTAAATAGGGGTAACAGGTGCGCCACTAATGATTAAACCGTTGGTGACAGCTGTATGGCATCTCCACCTGCAGCCGGCCAGGGATTTTTTAAATATTTCAACAGAGACACGTTATTTAGCCGTTAGCCCAACGGTCTCCTCGGCCACCCCTGCCCGCCTCAAATGTCCTCGTATATAACTCAAACCATCCCACCCCTTGTCTTTCACTCTCACCTCACATCTTCTTATACATACAACAGCCACCCTACTTCCCCTCTCTCTCTCTCCCTCTCCCTCTCCCTTTACTCACACAAACAGCTAGCTTATCTTCCGAGTAAATGGAGGCATTGAAGATGAAGAAGATGTTCTTGGTGGCTGCCACCGTGGCACTGATGGGTCTTTCGAGCGTGGCGGCGCAGGAGGCCCCCGCCCCCAGCCCTGCATCCGACGCCGCAGCTTTCTTACCAGCTGCCTTGGCTTACGTGGGTGCTCTGGCCGTCGGAATGCTTTTCTAAATGCCTATTTAATTCAAGATTTGGGGCTCTTTGATTTCTCTACATGGAGGAGCCGGTGCTTGAGGCTCCTTCTTTTATGTTATTCCATATTCTTTCATCACCTTTATATGTTTCGATTCAATTTTAATTAATCAATTGTTTTTGTCATATTCAACTGGCGTCGTATGGATGGATTGTCACTTACAAGTTCCAAATTTATAAACTAGAGAACAAGTGTAATTAGTTAATGGGGAAGGAGGGTTGAGACAAAAGAGAAGAGCGAGGAATGAGGTTGAGGGTGGCAGGCAGCTCGGCATCACATGGGCTTGATGGTCCACCCGGCCGACAATCATTCCTCCTAGCCTAGCCCTCCACAATTACATACAACTTTGGATCACGCTCCAAATTTCGTTTTCTTCAGTTTTTCAAGCTATCATCTCAAGTTCTAAATAAAACATATAAGAAGAAAAGGAAAATAAACTAGATATTACATTTAAGAGCATCTGGTGGAGATTTCTTTGAGAAAATTGATAGGAATTTCAAATGATGAAAGTTAGGTGAGCAAAAAAAAAAGTGAAAATGGTTGAGAAAAAAATGTCTTCTATTTTGAAAGAGTATGTTATTCTTACATGTCTCTTTTTTTTTATCGTTTTGAATTATTTTTTATTTCTTTCTTCACAAAAATATTGAAAGAAAAGACATATTTGAAGGTTTCAAAAAGAGAATATTCAAAACTTTGATATGTATTGAAAAAAAAAAACCAGCTTGTTTCGAAAGAGAACATCCAAAACATTGATACAGAGAGTCTAAAATCGTCTAAGAAGGTTGTGTTTGCGACTTCACGAAATTAGATATTTTTGAACTGCTTTAAGCCCACAATAGTATTCTTAAATCCACGATTGTTTTCATCATGGTCCAAGATTTCTGCGGCAGAAAATCTTTAATTCATTCTATTTATTTACTTATTATTTTATTCTATTTATTTATTAATTGTGAAAATTAAAAAAAAAAAATTGAAGCAATCAATATTTGAATGTCTTTAAAACTTCAAACAATTTTATTTAATTTGGTGTAAGAAATGTTATTCATGGCATTAAATGTACACATCAATAAGAAAAATTCACAACATCTTATTGTAACTAACTAGTAGTAACCACATTATAAATTCTCAAAATATCACAACAAAAAGCCCTTGACATTAAAGGAGTTTTTTTGAAAAGGAAAATAAAATTTGAAAGAGAATACTTGAAACTTCGATGTAAATAAGCTAAAATCGTTAGAGGAGATTGCATTGATATTTATGAGACGAAAAAAATATATGAAAATTTATTACGATGCCCCCATGTGTCAATTTAACATTGATCCACTTTAACATGCAAATGATCAAATCCAAGAATCAATTATATATGACGGCATAGTCAGATGCGCTAAATCTTAAACCCTACTTCCTAAACCATGAAAATTATAAGACCACTTTTTTGGGTGATATACGTCCATTCAGTATGGGGTAAATCGGAGTCCACTGAGCCAATATGTAGAGTCGGGCTGTGGCCTGCCAGACATTTTTTGGGCTTATTAAAGTATAATCCAAATTGCTAAAAAAATTGGATGTTTATAGCTTTACCTATAATCCAAATTGCTAAAAGAATCGTACGTTATGTATGTATAAATGTATAATGTCTCTTCGTGGATTTTGGTAACAGATGATGCCATACTCGGTCATAATCAATTTGTGTGAAATTAGTATGTATTTTCTTAAGACCGGATGCATGACATCACATCGAAGATAAAGTTTAAGAAAGTCGAATATTAGCAGGCTTATCGCGCCGGGAAAGGGGGGAAAAGATGCCGCACAACAGTGGCCGCAAAACGACGGTGGTGGAGGTGAGGGTCGTCGGACAGACCGCGGGGGACTCGGCTGGATGCTCTGCTGCGGCAACCGCATCGCGTCTGCTTTGCAGCGACCAATCCCCATTATTTAATTATTATTATTTTTTAAAAAAACAAAACTTAAACCTATTTAATTATAATTAACAGGTGACTGGTGAAAAATTGGGGAGGGTGGGCATGCAGTGCCAGTGGGGGTTCACGGATTTTAACTTTTTACTTTTTTTCTTTTTTTAAATCAAATTTTCACCTATAATACCGTCTATATTTCACCACTTTCATTCACACATTCACTCACTTCTTCATTCTCACTTCTGAATCCCTGCTGAAGCCGTCTTAATATAGTGCATAAACTTTGTTTATTTTCTGTAGTTGGGAGTTGCTTCATATTAATTGCAAGAAGCTAAATACAAAAAAGATTTGATCCATCCATGTTGTTAGAGATCCCAAGGTGCTTTTGATTGCGGTTGATGATGCCTGTTTGTGTTGCTTCCGTAAGTTTTTGTAACTCAATCATAAATAATGGAATCATCAAAGATTCGATCTTTTCAAACTCTGTCGAAAACTCACTAGAGGTGCGAACATGAGATGATTTATGATTATACAAACGCCAGAATAATGGAATCATCAAAGATTTTATCTTTTCAACCTTTTTCGGAAGCTCATTAGAGGTCCGGACATGAGATGATTTATGATTATACAAATGCCAGCAACTCAATTCCATTTCTAGATGTTTATTTTGTGTCCATCAGATTCTTGCATGGTTGGCTGTCCCTTTTTCTCGATTTTCTTTATTTTGTTGAAGATATATAATGAAGTAATTATAACTTTCATTTGACGGTATGCTTTGTAAAGTAGACCAACAAACTAGAATTTGGAGGGTTGTTAGCCTAAAAATATCAAACAGATTATTGTTATATTTTAGTTAATTCTACAAGCTATAAATAAAAAATTGAGACTGTGAATAGTATTATTACTTCCATTAAAAAAATAAATAAATAAATAAATAATAATAATAATAATAATAATAATAAATAAATAAATAAATAAATAGTATTATCATTGGGCTAGGTTTCAGCCCAACTAAATGGGTCAACAGATAAGCTCAATTACGAAGATTGAGAAGACAGATAAATTTGACGAGACACACCGTTCTTGTTTTCCCATTCAACGACTGTAAATAAATCTGTTTCCACCACTTAGGTTTTAGAGAGAGAGAGAGAGAGAGAGAGAGCGGCTTGCAAATGGAGTTGGACCAGTTGGTAGCGGGGAAAAAGGAACACGACGCCAACAATAACACTCAGACCTCCTCCGACGAAGATAGAGAACGCCTTATCCTCGATCTCAAGGCCGGTCTCCACCCCCTCAGAGTTAGTGTCCTTCCTTTTTCTCAGATTTAGTTGAATTCGATTTTCTTGCTGCAAAATTTCCTGTTCTGGTCATGTTATTCAAGCATTAGTCTTTTTTGTGAGAAACTTGTTGGTAATCAATAAATTCGCCATCGAATTGAAACAACCCGACTATGTTCTTTGCCTTCTTACTTTATCTTTACTTATTTCATGGAAGTTTTGATATATTGCCTCATGGACGGTTTCACCTAAAATCATTCAGAGATACCTTCTACAATCAAATCCAAACATCATTTCAATTTAATTAAAGGCATCCAATACTGTGATCTTGATTTGCACACTTTGGGGTGACAAAGCTATATAACAAAATTAATAAACAAGATTGATTCGGTTTCTTTCACATTTGGCCATATAATCTTGCTTTAAAAGTTTTCAGTTTGAAAATCATGATATAGGGAGTGAGCCAGTGGTATCGTTCATAGTCATGTCTTATTTCCTTTGATTCTAAATGAGGGTGGAAAAAGATTAGTGTCTTCTTCAGTATTATATAATTCTTCAATTTTACTAAAAAAAAAAGGTTACCCTTTTGTCATCCCATAGTGTGATTTTAGTTTGCCATCTTCCTTTAGGTTGTATGGGATGAGGGATTCTGAACAAATACATTTTAAATCGAATGGGTTTTGAAATCCACTTAAAAAATAATGTAAGGATTAGTTCCGATGAGAACGATAGATTTTAAATAATCATCAATTTAAACTACCACCAGTGGATTTATTAATTTGGACTGTCCCAAAATCCTTCAATCCAACCATGACTGTAGGTCTTTCATTGATACATTATTCATTGGAAACTTTTCACACCATCTCAAAGACCGCAACTAGCTAGATGGAAGTTGTATAATGGATAAACTATTGTTGAAATGTTGCTCAGAATCCCCTCTTCTTTTCTTCTGGTTCTGATCTGTGCATACTCTATGATCTTCAGAATAAATATGTATTTTGGTACACTCGTCGAACTCCTGGAGTCAGAAGTCAGACATCATATGAGGATAATATTAAGAAGATTGTGGATTTCAGCACGGTAAGTTCCTCTTTTGCTGCATGAATGATTTTAGGAGGTGTTTAGCATTGGGCTTCACTTAAACTTGAGTTTGTATTCTTGAATGCATCATTACTCAACGACTGTTTCAGGTTGAAGCCTTTTGGGTGTGCTATTGTCACCTAGCCCGCCCTTCAACTTTGCCGAGCCCAACAGATTTGCATCTATTCAAGGAGGGTATTCGTCCCCTATGGGAGGTACATAGGGTTGTTCCAGTAAATTTTTGCTCCTTTGTTTTCATGGAAGTGTAATCTCCTCAACAATATATATATATATATATCTTTTGTCAGGATATTGCTAACTGCAATGGCGGGAAATGGATTATTCGACTTAAGAAGGCTGTGTCGGGCCGTTTCTGGGAGGACCTGGTATGGAAACTAACCACCTAGTAAAAAAGATCTTTTTCCTGCTCGAGTTGATATCTTAATCTTAACTCACCTATAGCTGTCCGCACCCCACTTGTGATTTAAAACTACTTACAGAGCTTCCATTTGAGCAACCTTTGCGTATCATCTGTTCGGAGCTGAGTAGTATATCAGTCAGGTCTTGCTTTTACTAGGCAGATTCCTGTATTTGTTGTGTTGGTATATGTTTCTAATTTTAGTATGTAAGCTTCTTAGAATTAAATTTGTGTTCTTGCACATGGTTATGATATGCACCAATCTTTTTACTCTTTAAACGCTGTCTACTAATTGTTGCATAGCTATTGACTTGCAGGTTCTAGCGTTGGTAGGAGATCAGCTCGATTATGGCGATAATATATGTGGTGCAGTACTGAGTATCCGTTTTAATGAGGATATATTGAGTGTTTGGAACCGCAATGCATCTGATCATCAGGTTGATTATTTTTGTTGTAAAACAAATGCACTCCCATTCCTCTCTTCTTCTTTCCTTGTACGATGAGCATGTTATCTTTTTTTTTGGTAATACCAGGCTGTGATGGCACTGAGGGACTCGATCAAGCGGCATCTGAAGCTTCCCCACAGCTATGTGATGGAATACAAGCCCCACAATGCTTCACTACGTGACAACTCCTCATATCGAAACACATGGTTGAGAGGATAGGAGGTGCCACTGAAACTGGAAGAATGCTCTTGCTTGAGATTCTATTTCTTCATCACTAAGAGAGCGGATAGGGTTGCAATGTGTTGATGTTCACTAACCACATGATTTGGATTTCCTGTATAACTCAAATATTTTGTGTTAAACATAATACTTCTTTAACCTTCTATTAGTGAGATATGGTTCCCAACTACCTAGATTCGTTGTCTGATTAATTTGTTGGCTTCTTGAATGATGGCAATACTGCAAAATGGAATTACGGAGGTGTTGAAGAACAGCTTTGCAGTCTTGTTAATGTTGTCACAATTTGAGGACATAACATGGCCTTACCCAAGTATAAATACAGGCATCTAGATTCAAACAAGTTGCACTTGAATAGAAATTGTTCAACTGTTTGCAGAGCAGGGCATCCACCATCTGAATACACTGCTCTCTCTCTCTCTGTCTCTCTCTCTCTACATTTTATCACTAAACAGATGACTGGAGCCCAATTATACCTGCCAAACATAATGACAGAAAAATCAACACAAAAACTGCTTCACATCAGCCAAATAAATCAAAATAATACTGAATATGGTAGCAGCTTTTGTTTACTCGTGAACAACAAATTAGCTCCACAGAGAATTAAGTAGAAGCAAGAAGCCAACTGGAACAGGCTACGCTATAAGTCCACACAGATACCAGAATGCAGATTAATTTTACTTTGTCACTTAATCCAAATTTGTTTGAGAACATGAAATACCATTCCTGCGTGTTACATTCTCCTTCACCTCTAATTGTCTTATAAATGAACCATTCACAGGGCAAACAAATGACACCTTACCGTACTGGTGAACTAGGTAGATGACAGCTACTGCTTGGATATTCTATCTCCATAAAAAGTATATAAAAGAAGTAGTACAAGACTATTTATAGCTTATTTTTACTGCAGGAGTGGGCATAGTCTAATAGAAAATTTGCAGAAAAATATACCCTCATCTAATCATCCTATCACAACTCTCCTCCACAATTTCAGCTAAATATCCTCAGATAAAGGAGGCAAGACAGTTAGACATACCACAACCGACTCTTGCACCTGCATTTCCGGTAGTCTTGCTGAGTTCATGTCCACCTGTTTGACAGTCCAATGATTTGTTAAAGACAGTAAAATAAAGAAATTAGCAACCAGTATTTCACTTCCTGCTTCCTGCAATAGATTGATTATACCTTTCCCTAGGTCATCAGGATCAGCATGTACAACAACAGCTCTTCCCAGAATGGAATACTGACCACTTAGTGGAATCTGTGAATAAGGAATGATGATAGTAGCGGTTGGAGCAATCTCCGTATGGAAACATTATGTATCTTATGCTCTCATGCAGCACTGATTAGATTTATTAAGAAACATTGTTATATTAAAGTGATGACATGATGATAGATGCTTCTTACGAAACAAGTAACCATATAGCTCATTCCCAAATAGGGAACTACATGGAGAGATGAGCTGACGGCATATTGGCATGGCTTTATCAAGTTTTCCAGATACTCATCAGAGATCATGCTTCACTTTTACATATTCTGTCTTTTTGCTCCCTGTTTTATAATTAGTCAAATTCTATTCTTGTGTGATTTGGAGCATCATAATACAGTTGAAGAGTTAAAAAATCATTGAACTCTAAATTATACCGATTGTAAAAATCTTAAACGAATCAACTCCGTATCTATTAAAGCTGCTTGGATAATAAGCATTCTCAGATGAGAAGGATCAATTGACAGTAATTACCTGATTATCAATAATTGAAATGTCAGCAGCCCCTGCAATACCAAAAATTGGGTTAATTGTGTGGAAAAAACTCATGAAGAAATCAAAGATATGATTTGGGTACACACCGTCTGAGGCGGCGATAATGTTTCCCAGGTCACCAGCATGGCGCTGATCATCTAAGGGAGAGCCGTGATCCTTGTTTAAAGGGTTGAAATGGGGTCCTGAAAATTGAATTGGGAATAACTTGAACATAATTGCTCCAGAAAAATTAACTGTGTATGGTGAAAGAGAGGGAGGGACCAGTAGAATTGCATCCATTGGTGGTGTCGCCGAGAGCATGGATATGAAAGGCATGGAGGCCGGGACGCAGTCCGGTGATTCTTCCTTGGACGAGGGTACCTTAATTATTTGTACAGTTACATATGGTGAACGATTGAGACAGTAAGGAGAAGAATGATGGATGAAGTGGGAGGTAGGTACCGGAAGAGTGTTGGATGAAGTGGACGAATCCTTTGACGTTATCTGCGCCGGAGATGACGGCCACCGCTTTCACTCCCCCCATTACCTGTCTCTCATCCAAATCAATAACCACAAATTCTTTTTTATATTACATCAATTTCGTTTGATGTAATATACACTTTTGTAATATATTATTAAAAAAATTGATTTTTTACCATATTAAGTTATAATATCGTTTAAGGTACTTTTATACTTTTTTGCAAATTTTTGGGATGAAACTGTGCTCATACCATTTGAGTGACTTTTTCTTATTTCATTATATAGAAGTTTTGTGTAGTCGGTGAGTGACTTTTTTAGAGAAATTATCGAGAAGCAGGTCACGATATCCACCAATTTCACAAATTCTTCAAGTGGAAAACGAAATGGATGTAGACGGTTGATATTTGAGTATGAACGATGTTGGTGTCGAGAAATGACTTGTTTAAAAATTGTGGCCGATTCAAGAAGGGATTCGTATAGAATGCTTTATTTTGTATGTGAGAATAAATGAAAGATGAGTGATTGTGGTTTTTTTTCGTTGGTGTTATCCTACTTTTGGCGATTGTGTGAGAAACCAGTCACAACATGAATCTAAAAATGAAACTGTTATTGCAAAGTATTATTGGTAACTGTTGAAATTCGATGAATTAGTGTACTTTGGATGTAATTTGGTAAATGCAATTTTTTTAAATCACATTATGTTCTTGGTAAATGTTCAAATTTGTTGAAAATATTTACACATAATTGTTCAAGCATTACTTTACATTACAAAAAAAATAACAACACATGTTACATTTTTCAGGTAGTTGATCTTGAAATCGGGTTGCCTCATGTTGAACTTGTACAACTCTCTACATATGTAACAAAAGAAAATATTAAATCACATATCAAGTACTCAAAAAAAATATAAAATCATATTGCAAGTATACAAAATAAAAGATAAACACATTTGAGGTACTCAAACTAATGTTTAATCTCATTTCGTGTAACTATTGCATAAAACATACAAATGAAGTAAAAATCAAAAGAAATGAAAAAAACTCACATATTAGAGGAAGAGATCTTCTTCGGGTTCTTTAAACATCTCAAATTTTTACATGAATATTTATCCAAATTTACATTATGCAACTGGAACAAAAAATCCATAGTCGAGGTACCCCACTTGAAAACAAATTCAGAGTTCAGATTCTTCATTTGAAATAAACCCTAGAAGTTATTAGTAAAAAAACACATACCATATTCAAGTACTGACTCAAACTGCCTCACATTCGGTGGTCGAATTACCCATTATCTTCATCTTCATTGATAAAAATTGTATCCTGCCTCTTAAATGATGAAGATGATTTTGATTTTCCAATGTTTATTGGCGGAACATTTATTGTCTTCGATTTAGTACGTTTTGGACCCATATTTTTTGTTTTCTTCTTGCTTTTTGTCAAACTATTTCTTTTTTAAATTTATAGAGCAAGTACGGCGAAGCCAAATGAGGAAGATGAAGAAGAAGAAGAAGTGTACAAGGCGTGATACTCGAACTTAAATGAAAATGACAAAAGAATAGATAATGTGTTTTTGTTGCATGAAGAAAGATAAAATATTTTAAAATAAACGGCTATTTCAACTCCCCATAACGCATAAAACGACTATCAGTTGCAGAAATCATTACAAATTGATGACTAAAGAAATAGATTAAAATGTCAGCGAATGGTTTGGAGGCAGTTTTGTCCAAAAAATAGGCTGAAAAATGTAAAATAACTCAAACAATATTATGACATAGTATAATCACCGCAAAAATCATTTTTTTAATATATATTGTAAAGATGTGACCCATGAAAGATAGTTATTTTTTTAGTTCACTCACTTAGTTTTCCCACCGATTAAACAAGATATATATTATATCTCTCATTTCATCAATTCTAATTCTATAGGCTTTCTTTTTTTAGGTGATAAA
>JAYDZE010545158.1:0-14122 GCA_034509125.1 Monilaria moniliformis | reverse complement strand
GGTTATAACCGATCGGTTAGTTGGCTAACCGAATTGAAAACGGTTCCGGTTCCGGTTACCCATTTCGGCTGTTTTCTTAGTCGGTTAACCGACTGGTCGGTTCGGTTAGGAACCGAACCGACCGTTTAAGCACCCCTAGTTGAGGGAATAAAATGAATGGATAAGGTAATGGATGATAGCTCGTTTTGATGTATTTCCCAGCCTGAACCTTCAATACCTCGCTTTTGAACAGTTGGAAATAAATGGCTCTCCATGTTATCAAATATATATATATATATATAGAATCGTAATCAAATCAGGACTCATTTTTAATACAGTACTAAGAACATATTTCAACCGCATATCTTTTGCATCTGATGGTAACAAATCGCGACACATTATTAGGTGGTTAATTGCAAATCAAATTATTATTTTTTCATTTGTAGTAAATTCACCTCTCATAAATTTCTACACGATTTTAAAGTCGAGATTTAGACATTTATCTGAACTTCAAATTCAGAATTAATTGAGGGTTTTTGAAGTTCATAATTTGGATTATCTGCAAGTGTTGTTCGCCTATAAACTGACCAAAGAAGGAATTTTTTCACAAATTACAATTGTAGCCCGTGGATGCCAATATGGTGAAACAATCTGCTAAGACACTTGGTGAATCTTTACAAAAACCAATCTAATCTTGAGATCTACTATAAGTCCCAAGATAGATGCAACTCTCACTAAAACAAGCTACCAAAGTCAAGTGTAGGGCATGTTACTAAAAACACGATATTTACGTGGTTCGATCGTAAAAATCTACATCCACGGGAGAATAGAAGTGAGTAAAATATCCGTAATTTAAATAACGGAACCGAACTCTCTATCTCAATGATTGTTCAAGAATACAATGACTCAAATCTTCTGCATTTCGGCACCATTGACTATTATATATATTTTGGAAACTAATCGCTGAGCAAAACAATATTGCTAATTAATTAGTACATCCTCAATCACACAAATACTTCCTCACGGGCAACATATTTCATTACCAAATCACCCCCACCATGAAGTAGGGCCCAAACCATCCATATCAAGAGAACCCTGCCATAAGTTTTTTTTTAGAAAAAAAAAAACATTCATGAATTTCGCAAATCAAAGATCATGTTGAAGCATAACATTTCAATCCAGTTTCCAACAGAAAGGCAAAGAGAATGCAACAGGAAAGGGAAGGGTGAGAAAAAGACAGGCCTCAATAAACCCGTACAGAATGGCTCAAATGTGCTTGAAATAATAGACCATGAATTCGAGAAGAGCCAATAATGAGAAACAATAGGGCTATAGATTATTATTTGAAGGGATCTACAAACATCAGAATGAAATGACAACAATTCTAGTAGGGGCTTGTAGGGCAAGATTGGCATAATGAAACGAGATAGTAGTGGAACAGTCAAGAATCCCATAGCTTGACATGCAGTTACTCTATAAATAAGTATGACTTACAGTAACCACCATGGGGGCAAATGGCTTGGCATCATTTGGCTCTAAAGGTACAGGCAGATAACGCACATCATGAACTTTAAATCTTATCTGCAACCAAGCAAGAAAGTTATGTGGTCGCTTACAAGTTTCAACAACGGTCCAAACAATTAGGATTGCGAGCTAAATAACCTCATCCTCTGCATCCACTGGGTAATCCTCATCCATATAATTCCAGATCCAAGTAACCTTATTCCTGATACAGTAAAAGAAAAAGGATAACAAAATCTGATAAAAGAACCTAAAGCTCAAGTGCAATCTCTATAGAAATTTAATGAAATTAGAATAGCTCACTTATGTCCTGGGTCAGGTTCATTGCGGCTAGGAGAGAACAACAAAGGGACAGGTACATATATATCATCAAAAAAACCAAGTGACACTGCCAAGGAAATTCAATGAGTAACATGTGAGAAACATGATCACCCACCATAAATTTTTGGTCACATAATGCTTTTTGTGCATAACTTTACACGTAAAGATATCATGATGTATACAACACACAACTTTTCATTATTGACCAATACTATGAAGAGGATAAATCCCTATACACAGACCATTTTATGCATAAATAAACTAAGGTGGTTTGCTCAATAAAATTTACCAAGAATAAGCGACCATAGGTTCTCCAAGAAATAGTATATCTTGGGACATGGAAAGCAAAGATGCAAATGACTATGAGGTTAGAAAGAACAACAAAAATATTTAATGTCAAAACAATATTTCACATTATAATATATGGCTCATATTCTGCTTGTTAAGACATTGTTGAGAACTGTTATAATGTATTCAAGAATAACATAAGTCTGTCATACCAATATTAGCAGCAATACAAAACCTTCATTGTCTAATAAGCTTCACAAATAGATGATCGGATGCAAGTTTATGTTATGATTGAGAGATGACACTCATTGGGGAGCATGTTTCTTGCTTTTTTGGTGCAGTACTGACTAAAGCATCATTAATGATACGCAAGTGTTTCCACTTGTAGATGTTAGCTCTGCAGGAACAAAATCATGAAATGCAATCCCTTCACAGGAATAGGTTATGAGAAAGGGAACCCTAAAGCAATAAGGTATTTTCTAGTTCCAGAACCGAAAATGTCCTTAATCCAACACTCTGAGCCTAGGCCAACTTCACCCACATTTTTTTTCTAACAAGGGTAACTGAATGGAACAAAAGCCAGTATAAAGCACTAGAGCTTTGAAGAGTATAAAAATTTGGGTTTCTTGAGTTCCCCTCCAACTGTTATACCACTATACTGATACACTTCAACCAAATAATCACGCTTTTGCTAGTAGGCTTTACATTTCTTTCTTTCTTTCTTTACTTTTCTCAGTCTCATCTTTGTTGCAGGTTACAAAACAACTTTTGTAAGCTAGTCTTAATGTTTCATTCTCCCTTTAACACTTTTGACATTGCTGCACACAGTACTTAAGTTATTTGCGCATGAATTCTCTCTATCTATGGAGAATATTCTTTCTTAGCAATTTTCATGCATATGGAGAACCATGACGAAGATGATCATAATGGCACTTATAAATGACAAATCACTGAAAACAAACCACAACACGTAATAAGTTGTTACGTACATCGTAAACCATCCACCGTAGATTCTTTAAGCCGACCTGTTATGATCTCTCCCACAAATGGACGAAACATTACCAGCCTGAACTTCACCTGAAGGAGATGCGCCAAATTAAACTGTCACAATTCAAAAAATATTCTACAATTCCAAAACCCACTTAACCGATGATAAAGAAAATGACAATCACTCCTACTTCCTAATAATTGTTGTTGCGGTTTCACTACTTACACGACAAAGGATGACGCCTTGAACAACTAGACTAAATAAACGGAGGTATACTTGTAAACCAACTATTTTGTGAAGTTAAATTTGTAATGAAAGAAGCTAATTGTGGAGTATCAAATACTTGCAGCAACATTAGTACAATTCCAGATAGCTGAAAACTCTCTTGGACTTCTTGCAGTCACTATTCCTGTAATCATATCAAATTTCTCAACTTCTTATTCACTTAAAATTGATGGTAAAATATATTCGTAATAATACTTTAATGGCAGGTTGGATATGATAGATGTGGATTTAACTTCACATTATAGTTGGTTTACAAGTATACTTAATTTCATTGCCTATCTTTGAAAGAAGACAACACATGGCGAACAATAATGCAGCAAAATGCATGATCGAATTAAAGATGATACAGTATATAAAAAAAAAAAACCGAAACCGATAATCAAAACGAAGTTTACCAAATGACAAAAGTGTTTTACCGTGTAAGTCGAAGCGCCATCACCAGGTGATATGAAACCGCCATCAATTGACCGAATATCGTACACGCTTACACATAAGCCCATTTTATCAATAACCTAGCATTGTCGAGCAGAAGCGAAGCGTGTAAGCAAACGGAGAAACATAGAAAGGAAATAAGAGGAAGTAAGAGAGAGAAACCTTGTCGAGGAAGATTGAGTCGAGCTGCTCTTTTATGGCTTCGGCGAGGGGTCGATTGAGGAGGTGAGGGGGCAACCTCAAACTGTGCTCTATTTGACTCAGGAAAAACATTTTCTCCCGTCCAAGCTTCTCCTTTCCTCGCCGAGAGATAGAGAACTGTAAAATTTAGGAACTGCCGCCGGAGATTGGGGAAGAAAGTGTAGTGTTTACTGCGGCGGTGGTTTCGCAATCAAAAACTTGATAAAATCAACACGGCTTCTGGAATCGACGGCCGAGATAGGAGAGAAGGCAGTCGAGAAGCTTCGGAAGGAGGCGGCGCTTGGGGTTTTCAGGGTAGAAGGCCGAGAGAGAGAGGGAAACCGCCAAACCAAAGGCGCTGCATGTGCGGCGGCGGCGGACCAAGGCGAAGAGAGAGGTGTAGAAATTATTGGCCCAACAACATAAGGCCCAATTACCCCACCCCTTTTTTTGGCAGCCCCTATTTCCTAACTCTCCATCTCTCGTTTATTCTCATTCCTTTCTTGATACTGGGAGCAACTCAGATCACCTACTATCCACAAGCTAGAGAGAGAGTGATTGAACTCATCCTATGTGGAGGAGCTGCCGATCGTAGAGTGGGGGTGATCGCCTACCAGACTTCTCCGTGGACCTTTGTGGTTGCTGTGTTGCACGATAACTCTCTTATCATGCTGCTCCTAGTCTCCTTTTTGCTCTTGTTTCTGTTGCTACGCCCATTTCTTTGTCCAATTGAAGTTCCTGGCAAAAGATTCCCTGCTGCAGAAGACAGGAAGCGATGACGCACAGTGGCAGTATAGGATTGGGTTCAGTTTGTTGCCTTTCTGGTTATTTTTGAAAATCTATTTGGCCCTTCGGAAGGGAAGAAAAAGCTCCTTTGTCGATAGGTCAATAGCTTTTTTTATAATAAAACAATACACATATTATATAAAATCAAAAAATATCTAAAAAATAAATAAATAAACGATTAAACGTCAGCGGAGCCGCCGGCTCTTCACTGCTGCAGCGGCGGGACAAGCGCGGAAAGTGGGGGAAATGGGGTGTGAGCCGATCTTCCCGACGGACAATTTCTTATTACCTCCGACGGAAACTGTCATGATAGCCCTCTCTCTTAGCCGCCGATCCGACGGGGATAATTTTCCCCTGTGGTCAAGACTCATGCGAGTCGCCATTGGAAGCCAAGGGAAATCAAGCCATATCATGGGGATACCTTCTTCTCCGAAAATCAACGACCCTGCATATTAACAATGGGAGGAAAACGATCTCATGGAGGAAAATGTTTTATATTGTAAGAAACTTGATTTAAGTGTGCTTGATTAGGAAAATTGTATAAGAAACTGATCTTTATAAAATTTGAGGTAGGTTATTGATAAATCAAATAAGACGTGCAGATGAAGAAAACCAATGTATTTGATTTAGTGTTTTTGCGTACGCCACTGGCTTCAATAACACATCATTTAGACTGATAACTAACTTTGTGCAGAATGTGGTGGTTAAATCTTGTGTTGATGAAAAAACAAATTTAATGACTTAGTCAGTATTAGGTTCTATCAGTAGTAAACGACTAATGATATATATTTTCAAAGTGATGTTGTGAATGCGTGTTGGAGGTGATGATAGTTTAATAGCACGTAATTGAAATACTAAATGGTATATGTGCATAGAGGATTTTACATTGTTTTGAGTAAACTGTTCATACGTCCACGATCTGAATGACCGAAAGTTTGTAGAGAGTGTTTTTGCTTAATGTTTTGAATGCTCGAAAGTTTGAATGCACAACGTTTCGCTAACCTTAAAAGGTTGGTCTTAATCGGGTATTTATAGGCCAGATGATGAATAATATCATTAGAAGAAACACCAATCATATATGTTCCATTAAATGAAGTGATTAATTAAAATATATTAAAAATTATAATTCTACTAACGAACCTAAACCACCACTCTAATTAAGATTAATGTTTAAAATAAAAATAATAACAAATCCTCCATAAATACTTATTTCACAACTTTACGTCATTAAGATTATATAGTTTGAGAAAACCCTATTTGCAATTAATTAAAAATAAAGTTGTTTAATATGAAATAAATTATACCGGATAGATCAACAATTCAAGCGATCTTCAACTAATTGCATATCCCTTCTTCTTAAAAGGATTAAATAAAATAAGTAATTGCACATTCATGACAATAAATCACAACTTAATAATCTTTTCTTCTTCTTATTCGAACCAGACTCGATTATAGATTCTCTGGTTAATTGTGTGACGATAAACAGATACGTGAATCCCGATGCAGGGTGCCACAAACAAACTATAAAAAGAGATTGATTGAACTAACACAATCAACTAACCAAACAAACTTAGTGAAATGAGGAGTGCTACATCTAATTTTGTCTTCTCTCTCCTCATTCTATCCTCTCATTTCTATCATACGATGAGCTTTGCTACCTATGGATTTGAGGTTCATGTCATCAATGGACTCCCAGATTCACTTCTCATTCATTGTGCCTCTAAAGATAATGATTTTGGTTTTAAGAAACTTAATGTGCATGAGAATTTCCATTGGTATTTCCATAGAAATATATTTTTAACTACTATGTTTTTTTGTCATTTTTGGTGGGCTTCCAGAAGTGCAAGTTTTGAGGTTTTCAACTATACTATTTCAGAAGATTGTCGATTCGACCAACTCAACGTTGATCGAAATCGATGCGTGTGGGTCGTGGAGAAAGATGGCTTTTATTTTGGCAATCGATATCCTCCTCAGAACATGCAGAAGATACATGGTTGGTAGTTTATTTAGTTTGGGGATGTCGACGACGAGATTTACTTCGAGTGACACAACTGTACCAAAAGTTTCTCATCTCTTAACGAGAGGTCTTGGTACTATTTCCACCTAAATGGGAGGAGTATCTTCATTGTATTAATGATATAGTCTATACTATTTTAATTATTGCATGTGTGATTCTTGTAATCTCATGGAAAAATAAATCATGAATATCAATCAAAGATACATTTTTTGCAAATTTTTATTAGCAAGATTTAGTGCAATTGTAGCTGTTATTTGTTCCTGATCTTATTTTAAAGAAATATTTTCCTTGTTTATTTTTATATTTCATTATCTTTATATTAAACGTTTTATGATCTTTGAATTAGGGGAATTCATTCGAAGGTTATTGCAAATAATCTGTGGTATGGCATATATAAATCTAATGAAAGTGGGTAGTATGGTTAAGGGAGATTTAATCTTTTTCGTTTTTGGGTACTCTTGTGGCTTCTACTTTGTTTGGTATACAAGATAAAACAATCAAACGTGACATTATAAGGAGTTAGTATATGTTCGAAGATAAGATGTTGCACATTTGCGGTCCTTAAACTCGAAGAAATCACAAATTACCTCATTGGACTCGAAAAAAATCACATTTGAGGTATCTGTTTAAAAAATTTATTCCCAAAATATCCCTGAACCTTAAAGGGTATAAATGTACATTTTAAAAATCACTTTTTAACAACCCGACACATACTCAACTTTTCAGAACATTTTTTACAGATTTTTTTTTTTTAAATTTGACATACTGTTTGCTATAATCAGTCTCTTCAAATATATAAGTAAACTTCTTCTTCGTCGTTACTTTTTTACATTTTCTCGACAAAAATAATTAGAAATTTGGTTTGTCATGTAATATAAACACTCATATTCGGTACATATATATTAGATTAGGTATACAAATATTTGTGATACATAATTATTAAAAAAAAAAAAAAACTTAGTGAAAATCTTTAAAATTTCTCAAAAAAATAAAATTTAAAAGTATAAAAGCTTAATGAAAGAGAAGGAAAGATGTATATGAAGCGTTATCCAATAACTACCACAAATTGCAGATAGTTCCACTGCTAACTCCCAAGAATCAGAAATGGCGGCAGCTTCTCACCTGAGCATCCTCGCACCGAAACCTCGCACTCCCCAGACATTCAGGGCCACCGCTTCATGCTCCACCGTCAATCCTGGTGGCTTCAAGAAGCAAATCATGGGCGTCGCCGCCGGTATCCTAGCCGCGTCCGTGGTGGCTGCCACCGCTCCTCTTGAGGCAAACGCCACCCGGATTGAGTACTTCGCCACCGTCTCGGAGCCCTCCTGCGAGCTCAATTTTGTTCGGTCCGGGCTCGGATACTGCGACGTGGTCCTTGGCTCCGGCGAGGAGGTCCCGTTTGCTCAGCTCATCAATGTCAGTTCCCATATCTTAATTCTTTACTGTTTTTGGGCACTGAACTAACAACAATAACAGAAAAAACGATGATGATTGTGCTATTTTAAGTCCAAGAACACAAAGTATAAAATGGGGTGAATGTAGGTTCACTACACAGCAAGATTTAGTGATGGGATCGTGTTTGATAGCACTTACAAACGTGCTAGGCCGCTTACAATGCGCCTCGGCGTTGGCAAGGTGCGCACTTCACCCTTCCTCCTCCTCCTCATCATCATCATATTTTAGTATAGCAAGACGACGTCGTGGTGCAGGTGATAAGAGGATTGGATCAAGGCATATTGGGTGGTGGAGGTGTACCACCGATGCATGTCGGTGGCAAGAGGAAGCTTCACATCCCTCCACAGTTGGCATATGGGCCTGAGCCTGCTGGCTGCTTTTCAGGTTAGACTTGCACCTTCAAACACTTCACAAATGACTCAGACAATGATGGGTTGTTGGCCGCAGGGGACTGCAACATACCTGCAAATGCCACACTTGTTTACGATGTCAACTTTGTTAATGTCTACTCTGGGAACAGAAAAGAGTGATCAAGCTTTCATCAGCAGTCCAAGCAATACTACTCTTTGTTTTGTTCAAATCATGCTTCACTTGAGATTGTAACTATCCATTTCAGAAACTCTATATACGAAGGAGCATCTCTAGACACCCATTCAAAGAAGAGGAAATAGTATGTAAGATAGAATAGAGCATATTGGTCATGTCTCAACTTGAGGAAAATGGCAGATGGCTGCATTGGATCAACTGCAATAACTTGACTTTCAACTCCAAGATTGCTATGAGTTTCCCCATCTTCACTTTTACATATTTTGTCCAAGGACTTTCTTACTAACCTAGTAGTAGAGCTATCAAATTCGATCCAACAAAGACTAGTCTAATTTGGGTCGAGCTGGGCCATAACAGACATGGTACTCCTTCCGTCTACGAAAAATTCGCATCGTTTTCTTTTTGGTCCGTCCAAAAATTTTTATCTCTTTCCACTTATAGTAGTAGGATCCACACAACTTACAATATCCACCGCACGTTTAAAGTGGGTCTACTCAACGCACAATATCCATCACAGAGGCAACTATTTTATTGAAACTCATGCCGTCCACAATAGGACAAATTTTTCATGGACAGATGGAGTATTAAATTCTAAAAATATAATTATTATCCTAATTAAGTATAATAAATCCTTAATAAAAAGTACAAAAATTTAATAAAGTATAAAATTTGAAATTAACGAATAAAAAAATAGTGCATAAAGTGTGACTCAAAAAATGAACCACTAAATCCGAAATCTTTAAATATGAACTCTCGTAATGAATAGGGATTTCCTTTACATGCAAGTTATGTAGAAAATGTGATTTAGTGCATACTAATGGGGTCTAGTCACAATATCAAGTCAAATTTAATTTTTATAGATATCCAGTTTGTGAAAAATTACAATAATGTTTTAGTTCATATATTTATTAACATTTTTCAAAGTTCTTATGCAAAATCAAAATGAATTAAAAGTTTGTGTATTTATGCGCCAATAACTTTTTTCTATATATATTTTATAAAAGAACGTCGTTTTGATGAAATGGCGCTACGTCAATTGCCACCAGATTCAATGTTAGCCGAGATTCAATTTCTGAAATATAACAATATTTAAGTCATTTATTTATTCACAAGTTTCAAAGTTCGTAGGCAAAATCAAAATATACTCAAAATTCGTCTATTTAGACACTAATATCCATAATATAAAATAATAAATAATTATATTGTACATATAATAATTAAGAAATATGATTTAAGTTAAGAATATTATTTAACGAAATCATACTAATTATATTGTTGCCTACTATGAGGCTCAAACTCATGATCACAAGATTAAGAAGGTATTTTTAGGGGAGATAATTCGATTAGGCAATCATCGGTTAACCGAAAATCAAACCGAATAAAATCAGATATAGGTCAACAGATAACAGAAATTTTCGATTACGGTTCAGTTCCGGTTAGTGTGTAAGAAAAATTTGTTTATAACCGAAGAACAAAATTTTTTGATATAAATATTAATATATATAATTTTGTTCATTATTTAAACAAAGAAGCACAAATAGCATAGTTGGTAGAGCGTTTACAACCTAACATACAAGACGAAGGTTCGAAGCCTAGCGTACCCACTTTTTATGGTATTAAAATCAAACTAAATATATAAAATAAAATAAATAATGCTAACGTGGACTAAATGATAGCGGTGCTTACGGATGGTGATCACATGAGATATGTAGCATAACATTTCTCGTAACACATTACCACACAATCAAATCTAAACAAAAAATAATATAACACTAAAATTACGCATAAATATAGGACAAAAAATACACCAAACAATTAGCTAAAATTCCAATATTATGAAACACGCATCACTCACAATTATTGGTTTATGACAAATATTACTTAAATTTCTCTATTAAAATAATTAATTTTTATAAGATCCAAACAATATATTATACTTAAATAATTTAACTGAATCAATGAACTATAATGTAATTTATATTAAAATTGTCTAATATATTTATATATAAATACTAAATTAACTAATTTTTTTTAAGGATCATCTTTTAATAAAAAATGTACATATAAGCCCAACATAAAAAAGCCCAATACATCTACGGTTCTTCTTCTTCTCTCTCTCTCCAAAAGAAAACGGGAAGTCTCTCTTTCCTCTTTATCAGCCTATCTCCTTGCTCTTCGCCTCCTCCCCTCCCTTCCTAAAATCCGGCGTCTCTTCATCTCTTCGTCTCTTCGCTCACGCCAGCACCGTCGCTCCCCGCCGCTGCCGTCATGGAATTCTAGTCGCCGCCCTCTTCTCAACCTCAACCCAGCAACGTCAAGAAGCCCTAATTATATTTGATCAGGTCAATTTCTTCTGCAGCCTTTTCTTCTACATTACCGCTTTCCCATCTCAGTCCATTCTTTGTTGGGGGGGTTGTTGGATTTTTGTAATGAGATCTGCAAGTTCGCTCATTTTTTTGAATTGGAATTCATGGATCTAAAAATTGAAGTATTAAGATTTACGAGATGTTGAATTTTGATGTTAAGCTATTTAGTTTTTTCGTTAACTTAATGGATGTTGTGTATTACTGAACTTGACTGGGTATTTTACATTCTTTTTAAATATAGATTATACAGGTATTCATAAGATAAAATGGTTTCTTGGAGCTAAAATCTATACTTTATTAACCACTCATCTGTCTATACCAGCTGTTAATTAAATGTGTTAATATTCATTGGATATATGAAGACACTCTAGTGGCGGGAAAATGGCCAAAACATGGCTGCACTTGGCTTTTATATATATATATATACAGATATATAGATGAACGGAATTGTATCCTGGCATCTTTTAAGCATGTTTTTATTTTTTATTTTTTTTTATTTTACAATTTTCGACCAAACAAATACAGTTTTTAATGACAACTTTTAAGCAGATTTGCATATCCTTTTCAAGCAGCTGGAAGTGAATATTTGCCTTATGAATGTACATCTGTGTATCTATGTTATCTCCAAAAGTAATGTCCTATTAAAGATTATAATTTTTGTTGTTGCAGGTCTTGTAGAAGTGGAAGTCGGTATAAGAAAAGATGTCATCACCATATGTTAAACTTGGCAATCGATCAGTTGATCAGTGGAAGGTCACTGAGCTGAAGGAAGAGCTCAAAAGACGTAGATTGACTACTAGTGGGTTGAAGCAAGATCTAGTGAGGCGTCTGGATGAAGCAGTTCGTAATGAAATGCAAAGTTCCATGGAGAAAGCAGAAAAGGAATCTACGCAATCTGAGGTTCCTATTGAAAAAGAAAATGCTGTTACTAATGTTACTGATAGTGCTAAGGATTTGACGGGGAGAGAGATTGACATAGTTGAAAAGATAGATCTCAAGTCTGGGCAAGTAATAGATGACTGCAGAGGGTTATCAGGTGAAGGCAAAGTCATCGAAACAGACTTGGTGCAGGGAACCAAGTCTGCTGGGCTGGAAGGAGGGCAGGTTCCTGAACCCTCTTTTGTGGAAACTACTGAAATTGACAAGATAACTGGACCTGTGAAGACTTCGAAAGAATCAAACTCACAAGTTCATGGAACAAATGAGGAAAGAGATGCTACTATATTGCTTAATGATGATGGATCCCTGCAGGAGGATGCAAAAGTTGAAATCTCTGCTCCTAATACTCAGTCACCACAGATCAATGAGAGCAGCACCCCTGTGGCGCCTCTTAATGAGCAGAATATGCAGGGTATTGAAACTCAGAATGAAGGTATTCACTCAACAGATCAGAGGGAAAATGATGATTCCAATTGTCTCCAAGCAGATTCCAGTGGCCAGACACTGAAGCATCAGGTATCTGAGGTTGACCCTAATTTAGGGTTTCAAGTAACATCCGATTCTGTTTCTACTGAACTAAAGATTGATGTAATTAACGATAATGTCAAATTAGAACTAGATGTTAAGCCTGAGATGGTGCAGCAGTTCCCCAGCGGCGCCGTCCCTGATGGTGGTGAATCACATCCGATGGATGTTGAAGAGCCACTTGACAAAAATGATGTGAAAGATGATCTTGACATAAAAGATGTTGAAGAGCCACTTGACAAAAATGATGTCAAAGATCACCTTGTCATAAAAGATGTTCAAGAACCTCATGTCGAAAAGCCCCACATAGAAGCCATTGGTGGTAGCGAGGTAGAAAATATTGATAGTCTCAAGAGCATTGATAGTGGAGATGTAGATCCGCCTGAAAAACTAAGTTTAGATCGGAGTTCTGGCGATGATTCCATGGAAGAGGATATAATGGAGACTAAACAGATGGATGGCAAGTCTGATTCATTTACTGAAAATGGGGAGAACTCTGGAACACCTAGTGTGAAAGAGGAGGATCATGTGGACGTAGTTGGTCATGATAAGCCTGTCGAGATAAATGTTAAACCTGTTGAAATGAAGATCACTAATGTTGAAAATGAGACAGCTTCTGTCCTGACCTCCGTGAAAAGAAAATTTGAAGGTAAGTACATCATGATGGTTTTATAGTTTTTTTTTTTGGAATTTACATTCCTGGTTTGCAGGAAAAGACACACTATAATGTCATGAATTAACTATATCAAAGTTCCCTGTCTTCATTGGGTAATAAAGCTCTGCAGATGCAGGAACCCTGGATTTTATATTGTTTGCACTTCATCCGTGGGGCCTTTTTGAATGTTTGAGAAAGTGTATCAATGCATGCTACAAAATGATGCCGACATGATGTTTCTTATATAGTAAAGACTCTGTATGCTTAAAACAGATACTTTTGCAGGTTATTATCTGGATTCTGATGAATATGGTGGCAAATGGTCCAGTTTGTTGTTATGAACATCTTTTGCTATGACAACTCTCTTTGTACACAATTAACTAGCCTTTGGAAAATACCAACTAAGTATGCTTGTGAATACTAACGTATTTGGCTTATAATTGTGAAGTAAATGGTTAATCTAGGCACACTTCCTTTTTTATTGAAGGTTATGAATGATTTCCAGATCTAAAGTTGACCCCCATGTAAGCTCTTGGATGTGCCTGTAATAGTTCAATCTTTACCAGTTTCTGAATCCAAGCTAAAACAGATTTATGTATAATAGCACCTGACTAAAATTTATGCTGATTAAATCTATTCACTTTGTCCTTCTCTAGCTACTTTTTCCATTAAGGCTTTAAATGCTAACTTATGCTTTTGGATATTCCAGACAAAGAAGCCTTTGGCAATAATGATGCTGTAAAGAAGGTGCGCAGGTGGAATGCTGAAGGCTTAAAGAGTTCTGAGCCACAGAGTGGTTCTATAACACCAAAAGGTTCATCTGAACCTAGTTTTAAGCC
>JAYDZE010545147.1:0-14123 GCA_034509125.1 Monilaria moniliformis | reverse complement strand
GTCCACACAATATTCAAATCTAAGAGTAGGGAACAAATTAGAAGTTCCAAGGTGAGAGATCAAAGATCTTCACGTGGTGAAGGAGCGAGGTATTTTCTAATCTTTGGAGATTCAAAAAGGTAAATATCGAAAACCAACTAGAAGCATGTTTAGGATTTAAAAGTTCCTTAAGGCATGATTACTTGCGTTCTAGAATAAAGTAGAATGAATTAAATACATGAAAGAATTTCTTATGTTAACCTAGTAGATCCAGGGTTGGGGATTTCTTCATTGGAATATTTAAAACCCCAACAAGTATATGATTTATTTTCTCTAAGAAAGGCATACCTTAGGTGAGTGGGTAGAGGTTTTATCTCTAGTTTTGAAGCAGCCTCATCCTTTTTGGTGGTTTCTTCTTTTGCATCTCTCAATGGTAGGAAGTGTTGGTATTTTTCTAGGAAATTATTGAGATGATCCAAGTGCACCAATGAGCTCTGAATCCTCAGTGTTGAGTTTTACTTTTGTTGAGCAGAGAGATTCGAAAATACCTTCTTCCAATGGATCATTACTGTGAAAGAAGTCACTCATTCTTTGCATTCCTTGATTATTTTCACCAATTTGCACTCTTCTACATGGTTAGCATGATCATCATAGAATTTCATTGCTTTGTAGATGGAGAATGTGACGCTTTCATCATTCAAGCGAAGCGTGATTTTTCCCTTGGAAACATCTATAAGTGCTTTTCCCATGGCCAAGAAGGGTCGTCTCAAGATCAAATGAATATTTTTGTCTTCATCCATGTCTAAAACCACGAAGTCTATGGGGAAGATAAATTCACTTACTTTCACCAATACTTCTTCAAAGATGCCTTTTGGGTACGTCAAACTTCGGTCTGCCAGTTGAAGTGTGATTGTGGTTAGCTTGGGGGTTCCAATGTTGAGCTTTTTATAGAATGAAAGAGACATCAAGTTGATGCCAGCCCCTAAATCACATAGTGTTGTCCATTTTTTGTTGTTACCAACAATGTATGAAATAGTGAAGCTTTCTGGATCTTTGAGCTTTGTGGGAAATTTCCTTTGCATTATTGCGATGCAATTCTCGGTTAGTTTAACCATCTCATGCTCTTCCCAACTTCTCTTTTTGGATGCACTTCTTTTAGAAACTTGGCGTAGTTTGACATTTGTTGTAGAGCATCTACCATTGATGTGTACCTTCTTGAAGACGTTTAGAAATTTTGTAAATTGGTCATCAAACTTTTTCTTTTGTAATATTTAGGGGAATGGCACCACCAAAGGCTTGGGGGTTGTGGTAGTTGGATATTCATTTTGTTCCAGCTCTCTTTCCTTGTTATCCCCCATTGGCATATTGTTGGGTTGTCGGTTTGGTAAGTTTGGACATTGATAGGTCATCTCACTCCTTAACTTTATCGTTTTGCAAGAGCGACGTTTCTCCATCATTGTTCCTAGCTGTCCAATTTGGATTTCTATCATTTTCATTTGTGTCTCTATGATCCTCACAATATTCTCCAATTTCTTGAAGTGATTCAGTGAATTCCCCATGTACTTCTCTGCTATTCCCATTACTTCTCCGACTTCGAACTTCGATTCCTTGGCTTTTTGATGCTAGACCCGGGCCATTTGGTACTTTCTTCCTTACAAACAGGCCTTGTGATCCATAATCTTGATCGAACTCATGTCGTTCTTGATTCTTTGGCATTTTAACACCTTTTTATGCCTATTTTTCATTCAAAACTCAATAAACTCATGAAATAACCTATTGATAGATAATAAAGTTAAAACGTAGAGAAATTTATTCAATTCTACTCAAGATTCAATCACTAAAAATAGTAAAATAATGAGTGTATCATACAGATACATGAAACTAAAGATACTGGACTTCGTTGATAACGTATCCAAAGTGAAAAACTATGATTGGTGTGCTTACGTAATATAAATCCTGCTCACAACACACGAGAGTTGGAAAGACTAACCGACTACGTCTTATACCGGCCCCATCAAATTCCTAGTGGTTATATTTATGCTCAATCATGCTTGATATTGTGATTATTTTATTAGTATATGCTCACTGTTTTATATGTTGATTGGTATATAGCTTAAAAGTTATTTTCTTTAAAAATTAATAATTTTGACCTAAACTTGAGATAATTATAACATGTATGCTGATAACCCTTTATACTTATGTCTGAAATGTACCTTTGTGCACAATATAAAATTGGTCTATATACTAGTTTTTGGTTAATATTTATAAGACTTTATATTAACATTGAGATGGCGTTTAGATAACATTGTTATGATTTCCAATTCACAATATAATGACTTTCATGCGTAGTTATTATGATTTTCAGTTTTCAATATGATGATTTTCAAATGTAGTTATTATGATTTTGAATGAAACTTGTAAAGAATTTTAATTAACATTGATATGATTTTAAGTAATCCTTATTATGATTTTCGATCTATGTATTGATTATTTCTAACACCATGTTTGTGACATAAAAAATATTTATTTGCTGAGTTTCTATGTCGGCCGCGTTGTTCACTATAGACGAACAATAGTTAGGTCATACCCGATAGTAAATGGTTGGACAACTAAACTACTAAAGAAAAGAGAAACTGAGGAAATCAAATATGGCCGGTTTGACAAAGGCTGTGTGGAGCCTTAGTTTGATACCAGCTCGTTACAAATTGTGGAAGAAGTTGCTAGTGTTAGAGATAACGAAAAGAGTGCTGAAGTAGAAGAATTGCAGCATGGGGGTGTTGAAGCTACTGAGAACGAAACAGTCAAATCAATTAGTGAACGGATGGTGGCTGCTAAAGGGGCTGCCAATGCAATGTCAAGCCTAATATCCTTAATGACAAATGCGCTGCAACATATCCAGAGAATGCTGCAACATATCCAGAGAATGAATTGCTTCAAAATTGCCTCAGATGCAGCAAGAATGCTAATGGGTTTATCCCAACAGCAGTAGGACAAAATGCCGAAATAGTAGCCAATATGACTCAAGCTATGACAGGCGAGGAATTTAACGATTTAGAGTGGGTTGAAGCAATCGATGCCATGATGAAACTGGCAGAAAAGAAGATAGATATTTGCAATAAGTCGGAACTTCGAAGCTTTTTCCTTGGACTGAGTGATGATGATATAAATTTATCAAACATGTGATGAGATATATCATGCAATTTTTTTTTTTGTACTATGTGTTTTTTACCGACATAACATTTAACAATATTATTGTATTGTAGTAAACTATGGTTACTTTTATGTTAATATCCTTACACAACATATATGATATTACTTATTTAGTATGTTGATTATTAGTTGATAGTCTAATGATTTATTTGCACTGCATATCCAAACCACAAACCATACCATACATTAACTATTCACGGGTCCACTATTTACTTTTTCTATTCATCCATATTTTATATTAATTTCTAATTTCATATATTTATTCAAATTGCAATATTTTGAAAATTAAAATAAATGATTATAATTTTGAAAATTAAATAATTAATTTTTAAAAAAAATACATAATTGAAATAAAAAATTACATAATTGAAATTAAAAAAACTATATAATCAAAATGAAAAATTACATAATTGAGGGGTGAACTTGTTCTTCGCATGCCCAAATTTTTTCGATGAGATCATGTTGGAGATGTCCGTGAACTCATTCTTCGCGAGTAGAAGCGCGCCAACTCTAAAAATTTCAGAATTGAGGCATTGCACCTTGAGATGGGTTGTCGCGGGCAGTTGACGAGCTAGAGGCACCTGCTAGATTTTCATCGGTGAAAGTAGTTGTGCCGTCTATTTCATCCTCGATTGTCATGTTATGTGAGATAATACATGCATACATGATGTCGACAATCAACTATTGGTACCACTTACGCGAAAGACCTTTCACGATCGCCTAACGTGATTGGAGTACACCGAAAACGCGTTCAACTTCCTCTTGTGTGGCCTATTGCCTTTGAGCAAATAATGCTCTCTTTGGCTCAATCAGACACGTAATCAATTTTAACGAACACCAGACACTTTAGAAAGATGCAATTGGCGAGATAGTAGTCCATATTGTAGAGTCGGGATTGGTCTTGAGTGTGATAATTGGTGCCTTGCCGGTGCATACGTCGTTGAAGATATCTGAGTGGTTCAGGACGTTGATGACATTGTTGCAGCCGAAAATGCTAAATAATGCATGACAAATCCATAAATTCCAGACAACAACTGCTTCGAGGATGAGCGTCGGGTGTGAGTCCTTGTATCCACTAGTGTAGGCGCATCTCCATGCTATAGGTCAAGTTTTTCATTCCTAGTGCATACAGTCAATGCTGCCTAGCATTTTGGGAAAGCCACGATGCCTTTCATCCATATTCATGAATCTTTGAGCGTCCTGCACCGTCGGCTTTCTCAAATATGTATCGTGGAATGCTTTGATGACCCTGCGACAAAATCGTTTGAGGCACTCCCGACTCGTTGTGTCGGTGAAGCGCATGCACTCGTCGAATAGATCTAGAACGTTACCGTATGCGAGCTGTCTTATCACCGCCATGCATTTCTGCAGCATCGATAGTCTGGCGCTATGTGCTGCATCTGGGTACTACTGGAAATACTCATCATGTGTCACCAATGTGTCAGTCATGCGCACGGACAACGATCTGTGTATACGGAACCGCCCACAATATACAAATTGCACCCTATCGTAGCTCGTCGAAGAAATAATCCTCGACGAGGTGTTGTGTGGCATTTTCATGCTCTTGGTGCACGTACATCTTCCGTAAACGAGGCATTGGTGGTGCTACTGCCCTCGTTGTTATGTACTGTTGCATCGCCTATGCGAACTCCCCCATCAACTCGCGTATGGGTTCCTCCTTCGCGGATGAGTTATCTTCGGATTGATTATTGGGTACGTTGTTGGACAAATCATCAAATCCATGGAAATCCATAAATTTATGAGAGTTGTGTGAAGAAATTGAAAAATTGGAGGAAAAAATTGAAGAATTTGGAAGAGAAATGGAAAATTTGGACGACAAATGAAAGAATTGGGATGAAAAATGATAAATGAGATAAGAAGGTATTTATACATGGGGAAATTTATCCCCAATTAAAAAAAAATAAAAAAAATCATTGAAGAATGGTCAAAAAAGAAAAAAAAACAATTTAGAAAATCTACCAACAGTCTTTTTTTTTTTTTTTTTTTTTAAGAAATCAAATTCTAATCATCGGGCGCGACGCTCACTGACGCACCTCACGCACGTGTGTCATGCCCGCACCCGTCTGATTGTTATGGAGGCGCGAAGGTGGCGCACGTACGTGTGTTAGACAAACCGCGCGCCCACCATTGTCGCGGTCCGTCTCGCAGTACGCGTCCAACACCTCACTGCAACGCCAACCCATGGCTCTGGTCTGGTGTAATTTTTGCACCGTTACCAATGCCCTACTATATTAAAAAGTTTGGTTTATTTAACTCAGGTTATAGAATTGTAGTACTTAATTCATTAGAAATTTATATAGAGGGGTTATAATAATGAACTAACACATTGGTGATACTTTTATTTGATTTTTTCAAAAGTTAATGATGGAATCTATTTTAATTTTTGGTGATTTCAACAATCCTATTTTAATTTTGAAAATTATCAATTCTATTCCAAATTTAACAATCGTATCAATTATATTTCGATTTTTGAAACTTATTAATTGTATCAATTTTTTTTTGTTTTGAATTGCATCAATTTTTTTTTTAACTTCACTCAAACAATTAAATTATAATATGACACGCCGAAAGATAATCTATTATCTTACTATGATAAATAGCTTGTATACCTATACTTAATTTTTATTTTTAAAAATAATTATATAAAATTATTTATAAAGTTAATATAAATTAGAAAAATTGAAATATATTGAAAATTTTCAAGGTTAGGAATTAGTAAACTCACCAAAAGTTTGTCGGGAAATATTCAATTGTTAACCTATTTTATGTAAAAAGAAAATCCCTCAAATGCATCCAAATTTGCCATGCATTAATTTTTCATTAAATTTAAATATATGAAAATTAATTGATAACAACAAAAATTAACAAAACTTCGGCGACCAAAAAGTAAATTTTACAAAAATATAGGAAAAACTTTTCAGCATATCAGAGTAAACCATGGTAGTAGCACTAATTTCCAAAACTGATTGAGGGAATGGAGGATTTTGAGAAGAAGGTGTCCATATCAGAACCAGAGACCACCACCAAACCCGTAAATATGGAGATTCAAGCTGAAGAGAAACAGGAAAAAGGCTCAAATATCAACACAACCAACGGAACAATTCTAGGGTTGCTCCGTAGATTCCTCGCTGTTCAGCAGCGTCGCGCCCTCGCTTACGCCCGCCTCAAACGGTATTCTTTCTCGCTCCCCAAGTTCTCCTCGATTGCACGCAGTTGTGTTCTCGCAAGTAGTATACTGGAGTCTGAAGGAACCCGGACATCCATGGATGAGTCGTTATGTGTCTGAGAAAGAATTGAGCTCGTATTCTTTCCTATTTCTGATTCCTGGATTGTAACAGAGTCCGGATATTTTCCTGACTAGTGTGGATCAGAAGTGAATAAGCTTTGGTTTGTTCCAGTTGTTGATGGCATTTCAATTTCGCCTGAAATTCTTTCTTTTTGTATGCAGAGGTTTTGAACATTATAGGGTTTCGGGAGGTGAATTAGCTTATCAGCAGCTTTGCAGCGAGATCACTCTCGAGTTTAATGATTGTTCAAAGCAGGTCAGTCTCACTGAATCATGACACTATTGAAAGTGATCATGATTAGGTTAATACTGGAGAATAATAATTTCAAGCAATGGTGGAAGACAATCTTGATGTCCATGATTCAGTTTAACAACAAATTTTTAACTAGTTCATGACCATGGTGCATTAGCCGGTGTAGGAGTGTTTTGGGTGCATTATTATCTTGGTTTCTTAAATGGCCTGCTGCATTTGCTTATTTGGAATGTGTTTGTGATGAAGGTGCTTGAAATGGAATCGATATTTGCAAGTCCTGCTTATTGCAGAGAGGATCTGGCTGGCTTGCTGAGATCAGTTCAAGTACAAGAAAAGGAAAAATTGAATTTAGTATGTCATCCTATTTTCAATTGGCTTATATAATTTCTCTGCCAATCTTGGGATATTTCTGATTTACTGTTATGTCTAGTGTAGTCTTATCAAGCTTTCTGAGCCATGACTTACATATTTCCACAGTCAATTGTGATGGCAACATTATTTAGGAATTCAAAGTTATGAACTTCCAGTACAAGTCTAATGAGATTATTCCATTCTGTTGTATGTGCATGCTCATCAACATCTAGGTTTTCTGTGGCATTTATAAGAATCGTTATCTACACAAACTATTTCATCCTTTTTAGTTGTATATTTGTATTTTTATGACACTGGTGAACATATGCAGGTATTGTATACTCCGTATGTAACATAACTACTTCATCTCCCTTTTCTAACACACACTGGAAAGTTCATTGATTTTAATTCCAATGTTATTTCAACTATCAAGAAAAATGTTATTGTTATGACTATTAGTCGGTATTTGTCTTTAGGTGCATTATAACAACAGTGAGATCTTTTGGTGCTTGTGTTATTTGTTAGGAAAATTTGAATTAACATCCATACTTATTTATATGGGGATCATCAGTGTTAAATGCTTGCAGTTATTAGCAAAAGCTTTCTCTTCTTTATTTATCACCCAAAATAAATGCCGCATAAATATCTTTTCAGTCAAGAGCAGTTTTCTGGAAGAAACTTGGTTGTCTGTCTGCTAGAGTACAGACTGTTAAGAGTTAATGTGGCTTTTGTTTCCTTGTTAACAATCTAGAAGACAGTATCCCAATTGAAAGAGAAGTCACAACGATAATCATTTTGATTATTTTTTTTTGGGGGGGGAGGAGATATTTGATAAAAATGGTGATCAGTAATTTATTTATATCATGGGAGTGTCATCTACCCATCCCAGGCCTTGGCTAGGTACTAACCCCCAGTCTGGTGCCCACACACCTTTTAGAACACTTATGAAGTGTAATGAGCAGTTCCTTTTTTGCAGCAAGAGACGGAGTGGACATTTTCTTGAAAGTGTGTCTGACAAAATTTCTTTTTCGCTAGAAATGTGATCATTGACTGTCGGGGTAGAAACAATTCCGACAAGAAAAGTTTGACACATCTAATAGATCCTAGAAATTGTAAGTTAAAAAAAACTTGTATCACTAAATGCAGGGTGCTTTTGCATCTTTCAATTAATTTCTGGAACCCACAATTTATTTTATGTATCCTTCTAAGAAATTAAATGTCAAATCATTTGGTAAATAGAAGTGCTTGAAAAATGAAAAATGTTTGACCGGGAATTTTGGTTGACATTACTATCTGTAGAGCATGCAAAAAGAATGTGCCTCTCCGCCTAAATTGATAGGAGAGAAGTAAAGAAAAACTAGAATTTCTAATTTGCAAAGGTTGTAGCTATATTTTGTTCCATGTTTCTGTAGTTCTTCATTCTTTTGTATTGTTTATTGTGTTTGAGTATCCATTGATGGTATCTATGCAGGCCATTTCTAGTACATGTTCTGTTTCATTAATTTTTTTGTGCCCCTTTTCTCCCAGACAGCAACAATTCAAGTGCTGAAGAAGGCCGGTCGACCCTCAGAACGCTTGGTAAGCCATGAGAATTGCAGATTTACGCAGTCTACAGGACACGAATGCATGCACATCCAGCAAATAACTGAAGAATCTGGAACGGAGGAGGCTGAGGCTGATTCTGAATACGATAATGCCCTAAAGGAAGCTGTTCAAGGCATGCAAGATGCAGTCATTTCCATAAACGAATACTTGGAAGAGGTCAGGTATGAGATTGCTGCACTCGAAGACGAATAACACTCTTTCTTTTGGTTTCTTTTGGTGGTATAAGTGTAGTGGCCCTTATGCGGAATGCTTTTCCTGGGGACTTAAATAGTTGAAAGTTACGTACTGTTGACTATATAGAGGGGTAATGTCCCTTTCATATAGTATGCCTTAATGATCCTAATCCATCAGTGATCCTCTCAGTTTAATCATTTAAATTCTTGGTTAGAAGGTTAGAACTTGGAAGAATATTGACTACATGATTCGATGCATGTAAATGGAGTTAGAATTTTGTTTGGGAGTATAACTAGTAGATGAATTTGGTCTTGGAAATATCAATTTTTTCTTTCTTTCTGGAATATCAATTGTTTAACTGTTTAAAACTTCATGTCTATCTATCTCTAGTTGCGTATAAATATGCATATCTCTGTACGCCATTGGGCTTCAAAAGAATTGGTTAATCTAATTATTCAAAAATTGTTTTATTGGAATTGCTTTGTTCGCATGCTTCTTGCTGATGGCATTTGTTACTTTTTGAGCAAAAGTCTGTTTTCATACGGAAGTTGTAATTAACTGATTGGTAGGGGTAGGGGTGTGATCGAATTGAGTTGATTAGAATATTATCATGGTCAAGCTTGGTTCTTTGGATACCGAGTTAAACTTTCAAGTTTTAATCATCGAATATTTTGAGGCTCACAAGCTTATTCGAACCCAAACAAACTTTCTAATTTTTCATCTATTTTACAATATTAATTATTTTTGTAGGTACGTCATTTCAATAATATAAGATATTTATTATTTTCTTATAAGAAATAAAGTTAGTTAGAGATTCAATACAATTACCGGTAATTATAGTAGATAAATATAAGTTGTATCTAGTAAATAATTTAATATTTTAAGTTAATTTACTTAACGAATTTGTTCTCGAACTAATGGACAAATAATGTCAAGCCCAAAATCGATTTATTTAGATAACAAGTTTTACTAAATGAGCTTGAATGAACTGTTGTTGAGCACATTCTTTCTTTTTCTATATTCTACATTATATTTCAACACATTCACGATTTAACACTTGTGGAGTTCAACATAGGATATCCGTCAATTAAATTAGAGATTCACATGTAGGTCACATTTCATCCCTGTGGCGTATAGTCGTTAAAAATGGTAATGTTCTTAGGTCTCATTTATTTTCTCCCTAAAGAAACAAAGGTCTCGTTTATTTCTTTTCTTGTCGAAAATGCAAGTGTCTATGGATGACAAGGATAAGCTTGTAGATATGGTGATTTGTTCAAGTGTAGACTCAGTATCCACTCATTACTACCAAAATATGATTCCGAATAATCGTATTTCACTAGCGCCTCGCACTCTTATAAGTCATGGCTTGTGGCTGTTAACCAAAATTTGGTTGTGGAACATTTCAAATCAAGGTAAATTGCTCTCTTAATAATCATCGTGTTATACTTGTGCACCTCAACCAAACTCTAATGATCAAATACAATCACATTACCACAAACTTGTACATCATGTTTTAGTTGAAAGTTGATAAAATACTTGAATTATTTGAAAAACACTGAATACTTTAAACAATATCTAGTAAATCTATATTTTTAAAAATCAGAACTTCTGTTATTCCATCTCCTAAATCGAAATCTAAGGAGGCGTTACTTTTTAAAAACAGTAACCTCTAATATTCCATCTCATAATTAACATAAGTTGGTCTGCACAATGCTCGAATCATCATTACAATCACATTACTTTTTTCTTATGTGTTGTGAATCCCCGGTCATTACCTACCCACAGAAAACTAAATACAACACTTAATTCGAACACTTGAGACCTTTGGTTTCAAGAATTCCACTACACCTCCAGGCCATCCCCAAAAGATCCACTCATATCACATTCATATAACTGAAAACTAAATACAAAATCCTTTAATTAATTGATAATCAATTAGCAACATCACATTTCTCATAACTTATAATGGTTATCCCCCTTAAATAAAATCTTACCAACTATGACTTTAGTCGTTAGAAAAGTTGCAATCTTACCATTCCTCATCTCATCAAAGGGAAATAGATTTAAATTTGTCAATCCCTTCTCTTAGACACACACACACAACAACCTCAACAAATTCTGCAAAATGAATTGGTTGCAGCTATCAATAGTGGATGAGACAGCAGGAGATACCATTACGATTTGGGATACCATAAGTTGGCGTATATGCAGCCGCTGTCATGGTCTTTCCACAAAGTTCGTCTGCACCATCACCACTAAATATGGTTCAGGCAGTTAAGTAGCGTATACACAAGGTATTGATGTTCGGTCGCTGGAAAGTTGAAACGCGCGATGCTCCTTGGTGTCAGCCATCGCAGAGATGATTACTTATTTCTACTAGATAAATTAATTATATATAAAACGACTTTGATAAAATAGGGTTTCATTGTAATGCAATTTTGATCTGATTATTGTAATAGCGTATACAACTTTGTTGTATGTTTACGTTACTTTAGTTAGTTGAGATGTACATTAATATTCCACTTCAACGAGCCACGATGGCATTAATTTACCGTGACAAATCTAGATAATTAAAAATTCATATATGTGATGGCATAAAATTTAATTTATGTCAAAAATCAGATTTTCATAAAAAATCATGTGTTTAGGCATAATTGCACATTTTCTACAAATACAATAAGTATGTAAAAGATAAAAGGAAATAATTATGTATGTCCAATATGGTAACTAATGTATAGAGTATATTTTAATTGATACTCGAGGCATATCATTGTAAGTATTTTCAAAATATGGTACAATATAAGGGTGAGCAAAATATTCGAGATTCGAATATTCAAACTATATCAAACTGAAATTTAAAAAATTTGGTCAGTTTTTTTCGGTTTTCGGTTCGGTTGGTTTAGATTTTTGACGAATTTCGGTTTTTTCGTTTCGGTTCCGTTTTTTAGATATTTTTATGCAATTTCAATTTTTTCAGTTCAGATCGATTTTAATAGTTCGCATTTCGGTTTTTCGGGTTCGATTTTTTGAATAAATCGGTTCGATTTAGTCTCAATTTTTCGATTCGACTCGATTTGGACAAATAAATGTATCAAAAACCGAATGTTTACCCCTAATAAAACAAGATTCATTCGATATAGTATTCTACTTTTGAAGTTGGAACACTTTCTTGATAGAGGAGTAATACTACATTTAATCAACTTTGAGACGATAGAAGAAAAAAAAAGACTTATTGCTCAGGTCTGTTTATTTGGCATGATTTTGTTCCAAAAAAATAATAATTCAATTTCAGAATTTTAAATTTTTGTATTTGGTTGAATATTTATCTAATAAGAAAAATAATAATAATCCTAAAAATACGGAAAGTAGTGCAACTTCCTATGATTCTTATATCCTAATTTTTCTTAATTATTATTTTTTAAATTTTAGGATTCTTACTTATTTACTTGTTAATATTATTTTTATCATTTTATTAAAATACAAACCATCATCATCATCTCATTCAAAATTTTAATGTAAGGAAATATTACTTTAATTATTAAAAAATTATTAATTATAATTTAATTATTATGTCTATTAGTTAATTAAATTTAACTAATCAATATAAGTTTAAAATTCTAATATTTTTCTTTGATATTTCCAAATACAAAGTAAATAATCTATCAAGAATCATTCCTAGGTAAGGATGTCAACCAGCCAACTCATCGGGTTTCGGGTCAGTCCTACTCTGGTTGCGGGCTAATCGAGTTCGGGCTAATTATGCTGAAATTTATTGGGTCAGAAATTTCTAACCCTAACCCTAAACATTCGGATTTCAGGTTAGTCCAGCAGGCCAATCGAGTTAAAAGTTAACAATGAAACTAATAGGTGATGCATAATCTCTCTAATGGTTATTGAGAAAAATTACTCATATTTGTGGAATGTAGAATATTTAATTGGAGGAATTTGAGAATATAAACTTAAATTCAAATACGATTAAATACTATTAGTATGAAAATTAAAAAAAATTGACATTGGATAAAAATAACGTTTGATTAATCTTGAGTTGATAAATGATTTAACAATAATAATAAGTTATGATAGATCTTGATATGTTAAAAAATCTAATTTAAAATTTGTAAAGTTAAAATGAAAGATGAACATATTTCCATAAAGTTTAAAGCATATTAGTAAAAATCTAATACATATACATAAATTAGATATGAATTCGATGGTTAATTTTATTTTATTTTTGTGCAGTTATCCATTTCATTAAAATTATTATTAAAGTGTCGAACCAATCAAACAAGCAAGAAGAATATGCAATAGTTACACCTAGCATCAATTCATCGGGTTACGGATCAGCCCCACTTGGGTTGCAGGCTAATCATGTGTGGACTAATTAGGCTGGAATTTTATCGGGTTAGAAATTTTCAACCCTAATCCTTTAAATTTAGCGGGCTATTCGGGTCAATCTGCGGATTTCGGGCCGAACTGACATTTCTTTCCTAGGTTTCATATTTCTAATAAATCATATTCTCCAACAATATTACTATCCCACGCAAAATAAACGGGTCCTAATTCTATTTCTAATTATCATATTTTTTTTTCAATTTTTAATACTAACAGTGGATTTTGATAAATCTAAATCACTTTGCTAGGCAAAAATATAATCGAATGATTTTTCAGTGTCATGGTTGCATTATTTTCGATGTCTTACATTTTCTTTCTACATGTTCAAGATTTAATTAGGACTCGTAAATGTCAACCCACACCACTGTTAAACAGAAATTCCCATGGTCAAAATTGATTAGGTCTTGTGTACTCCTATTTTCTTTTGTTTTTTCCTTTTCAAAACTTACTGACTGGTTATAAAAGAGGGCAATCGAGAAACTTGTAAATTTGTGACCAGTTAATGTGGAAACTTGATAGTTTTGAATCGCGCGGTGTTTGGTACATTAGTTAAGTCATGTTAGGTTAGATTTATCACACTACAAAAAAAAAAACGGAGTTTACCGACGGATTTTGCCGACGGATAGTTGCCCGTCGGTCGTTACCGACGGATTTCCGACGGACTATCCGTTGGTACACTTACCGTCGATTTTACCGACGGATTGTCCGTTGGTAAATTTACCAACGGATACAGTCCGTTGGTAACTTTATTTTTAATTTAATTTAAATAAATAAGTTGATTTTACCGACGGATTATTGTCCGTTGGTAATACCAACGGAATATTTCTGTTGTTAATTATATTATAAATTTAA
>JAYDZE010545136.1:0-14124 GCA_034509125.1 Monilaria moniliformis | reverse complement strand
ACACCAGGTCCAAATGTAAATCCCCCAAAATTCCCAGTCGTTGCAGGATGCATTCCCCCAAAGAAGAAATTCCTAAAAATCTCATCCGCATCAACGTCGGCTTCATAAAACCCGTTAAACCCACGCATCCCGTGACCACCCCCTCCGCCTCTCCTCTCGTAAACTGGCTCATCCGACCCCACGACGTCGTATTTCTTACGGCTCTCCTCATCGCTCAAGCACTGAAACGCCTTCGAAACCATCTTGAACGCCTCCTCCGCCCCGGGCGCCGTGTTCTTATCAGGATGGACCTTCAAAGAGAGCTTCCTATACGCCTTTCGAACATCCTCACCGGTGCAATTTTTCTGCACTCCTAAAATCTCGTAGTAATCCTTCTTCCTCTTAATATCTCTGACAATTGCCACTTGCTCCTCGGTATAGGTCGCCGATGCGGTGGACGAAGACGACGTCGATCGCGCGGCGGCCGGAACCCTACGGCGGGGGCCAATTTCCGATGGATCGGGAGGGCTTTCGCCGGTGGGTGGATTAGGACTTTTCTCCTCCGGCGGTGAAGCGCTGAGATTGGAGAGGAATTCGTCGATTTGGATAGATGGATCTAACCTACGGGCTTTTTTGAGGAATTTTAAAGCGCGATCTCTGTCGCCTGATTGAATTGAGTTCTTCGCGATTTTTAAACACTTCATTGCTTCATCTTTGTTGCCATCCATCCTTTTCCTGCAATAAACGAGGTGAATTTCTCTGCGGAGAACAAAGATATACGCCGAGGATCGGAAGATGAACTTACAGAAGAAACTGAATTGGATTGAATTGGGGGATTTGGGCGATGAACAGAGAGGGGTTTTTGCTCTCTGCGAGGATCCACAATTTAGATGATCGATTAAGGTGAACAGTATCTAACTTAACTGTATTTGAAAGGAAAATAAGTGAGGGTCAACATTCGGTTGTCATGTCTTGTGTTTTCAGAAATATGCTCCATATTAAAGGAAATTGTGAAAAAGTATCAGTGTTTTAATTTTGAGTTAAAAATGTTTGGGCAAAAAATTTCGGACGAAATTATCCCTGTATTATTTCGACTAGGGGTGGAGAAAAATACTGAAATACCGATATAACGGACTTATCGTACCGAAAAAATACCGAATATATCGAAATTTCGGTATACCGTAAATTTCGGTAAGGTATGATACCGTACCGGAAGGTTACGGTACGGTAACGCTATGAATTTCAGTATACCGCGGTATACCGAAAATTCGGTCTATACCGTATTTTACGGTATATACCGATAAAATGGTAAACGGTATATACCGATAATACGGTACATAACGTATTTTCTTACCATACCGTATATATATAATATTTATAATATAAAAATTATTTATAATATTATATAATTTCAGTATAAAATGGTATTTTGGTATGACAGTATGTCGTACCGTAATTCGATATGTCGTAATTCAAGGTATACCGAATTTCGGTACGGCATATGAAAATTCGGTATGCCGTAATTCACGGTATACCGGATTTCGGTACGGTATACCGAAAATACGGTAAGGTAACGGTATTGAAAATTCTGCATACCGAAATTTCGGTATACCGGAATTCGGTATACCGAAAAATTCGGTAAGGTAACGGTATGGTATTTACTCATACCGGCATTTACGGTACGGTATACGGTATGGCAGTTTCGGTATGGTATACCGTACCGACCCACCCCTAGATTTGATTGACTAGTATCATCAGTGTATCTGAAGATTTCTATATATAATATTCATAGCCAATGATGTATGTTTTCTTTATCAAGCAATGTGTAAACATATATAACAATTCATATATTCTTTATATTATTCCTCTCATGTAATTGACTCAATTAGTAGCATAACTTACTTTCTATAAAATAAAAAACAATTGCTAACTTCAAAAAATAATTACAACTAAGATAGACGACGCTAATTCACACTAATTAATAAATATTACCATATATATAGCTAATGGGCCTTGAAAATAAAATTATTTAACACTTACTTAGGTCATGGGTCACGGCCTAAAAAATGAAGCCCATATTTCGTATTAAAAAAAATCCCTACCCAAACCAATGCAAAACTCATCAATCTTCCTCTATTTGGAAATTTCTTCAATAATCTACTATTTTTCCTCTCCAAATTTTCATCCTTGCCATAATCGAACATAATTATTACTTCACACAAGTTTTAGGAAAAACAGATTGAAATATTCATTAAGTAATTCGACAAACTCATAACCTGCATAAGGAAGCATCATCACCCTGTTCTTGTAATTTGATAGAGAAAGAAATCATCCTCACCTCGAAATATGGTAGCTGAAGACGGCGGCGTCTGAGAGTTTATATAACCATCTGGCGGCGGAAACGGAAGTGTCGAGTTGTGGTTTTGCGGCGGTGAAAGAAGCGGCAGGCGGATCACAGCCTCCGCGCCATTTCTGTATTTTGTTTAATCAATCAAGCACGAAGAACAAATTTTCACAATTTGAGGTGCAATCGAGGAAACCAAGCTGCGAGTCTGTGTGTATTCAAATGGATTTTGATGATTTTTTAATTTTCAATTTTCCCCCTCAAATCGAAGAATTGAACAGTCTCAAATTCGATGCTGTTCCGCTCATATTAACTCTTAACAGGCGGTTAGTGCTAAGTTAAGTTCTTAAATTCGATTTTCCTTTTAAGAACAAAAATGTTTGAAAACTGAATTTTTGGGTGCAGATATGAATGATGGATGAGAACAGTTCAAAGATTTGTAACTAGTGCATTGCCCTTAAGTTATGTATCAGAATTTACAGATACTATACTTCTAATCAATTAATGAATCGAAGAAAAAATCCAGAAAATTTTGGTGGGAAAAATGCTTCCACTTTATGTTTTTATATACTATATAGATTTGGCCAAAATTGAATAAAAAGGTTCAATCTTTACAGCCCTCAATTGATTACATTTACACTGCTGCCTTCAGCTCTTTAGGAACAGCATCACCCGTTTCCTCTCCAGTGACGAGGGGTTCTAAATGGGCTAAGAATGCTAATTCTCACCTCCATGAATCGGCAGCGTGTTAGTTTCTTTCCTATTTTTCCCTTGTTATCTTATGTTGCTTTTTCATGTGCACTAGCTCCAGGCATTTTAGTCGTCTATGCAGAGATTTAGGATTTGGCTTGAAACTTTCTTATGTGAGAATTTGTGATAAGTAATTGCTTAACATATAAATCAAATGTAGGAGTGCGGATCCTGCACCATCCTTGCTGCTAGCATGATCAGTTGTCCTGTTTTACTGTATTTTCTAATTTGGATGTTATAGATGAAGTTGGTGCTTATTTTTAGCAGAATTGTTTGTTCTTGGTTACTAATTTATTGCCTTGGTTAACGTGTTGAGCAGATAATGTAATGAAGAATATTCATAGATTGAAGATGGTGCTGTTATGATTTCGATGGAGTTCAGTCTCTAGCCATGAAAATTATGTTGAGATTCAAATTCTGTAGCGTCAGCTTGCGGGCTACTTCCTGCCCCATAGCAGTACTAAGCGTAGTTCTTCATCTCCCAAGGATCTATTCTGTGGGGGTATCTGAGTGGAGGACTGGATCCGGTGGATTATCAAGTAATCACCGCGATATAGTGAATGAGTTCACCACGTATTGCTATCAAAAGGATCTTCGCAATGTAATGAAAGCATTGGACTCTATGCAGAAACATAAGCTGTGGGCAGACTCAACCACTTGCGCGGAGCCCATCAAGTGCGGCATAACCTAGGAGCCGTTAAACAAGGAAAGCAAGTCCACCAGCATGTTTTCTCGAATGGCCCAAGACTTTCCTTATCAACACACTTGTGAACATGTATGTGAAGTTTAACTTGCTGGGTGAAGCGCAATTATTGTTTGATCGAATGCTCGAGAGGAATGTCGTCTCCTGGACCACTATGATTGTTGTGTACTCTAATTCAAAGTATAAGTTTAAGGCCTTGCGAATGCTGATTATGATGCTTAGAGATGGTGTCCGACCAAACATGTACACGTATTCTTCAGTTCTGAGAGCCTCTGGGGAGATTTAAACTCTCAAACAGCTTCATTTTGCATAACCAAGGTGGTTTTTTAGCTGGATGTTTTCGTTAAAAGTGCTTTGCTCGATATTTACTGTAAATGGGTTGAACCAAAAGCAACGCTTTACATATTCGATGAGATGGGAACTTCAGATATAGTGCTATGCAACTCCATCATTGGCGGGTTTTCCCAGAACAGTGGCTGAGATGAAGCCCTCAATCTCTTCATCAGAATGAGGAGATCTGGTTTCTAGGCTGATCAGTTGACTCTAACAAGTGTTCTACGTGGTTGCACTTGTTTAGCACTATTGGATTGGGGAGACAAGTCCATGTTCATGTCATCAAGTTTGATCGAGACTTGGTTCTTCACAATGCTCTTCTAGACATGTATTGTAAGTGCAATAGTTTGAATAATGCTGACGTTGTCTTCACTCGAATGGTTGTAAAAGATGTGATCTCTTGGAACACCATGATAATAGGCTTTGCCCAAAACGGTTACAGCCGGAAGGCTATAGATTTATTTGAGGTATGAGAGCTTCGGGAATGAAACCGAATCACATTTCGATTTTGGGAGTTCTGTTTGCTTGTAGCCATGCCGGACTAGTGAAAGAGAGGCAGTGTTACTTGAGTTGATGAAGATGGATGTTGGAGTTGATCCCGGAAGGGAGCATTACGGCTACATGATTGATCTTCTTGGAAGAGCAGGGAAGCTTGATGAAGCTACGAAACTGATTCATAAAATGAAATACGAACCAGATGCCATGACGTGAAGAACTTTGCTTGGTGCGTGTAAGGTTCACCATGATATGGATCTAGCTGAGTATGCAGCGAAAAAGGTCTTGAGCATGGATCCTCATGATGCAGGAACATACACGCTTCTGTCTAATATATATGCTAGCAACCACAGATGGGAAGAGGTTGCGAAATTGAGGGGACTCATGAGGAATAGAGGGATTAAGAAAGAACCGTGATGCAGTTGGATTGAGATAGATAAGCAAGTTCATGCTTTCATGTTCGGTGACAAAGCTCATCCGCAGATCAATGCTATTCCTAAAGAGTTGAGTAAAATCATTCGGAGGTTAAAGGAAGAGGGTTACGTGCCAGACACAAATTTTGTCTATCAAGATCTTGAAGGAGAACAGATGGAAAACTCGCTCGTCTACCACAGTGAGAAACTCGCAATTGTTTTCGGTGTTATGAGATTGCCTAAAGGGAAGACAGTAAGAATTAGAAAAAATCTGAGGATATGTGGCGACTGCCATGTTTTTGCAAAGCTTTTGGCAAAAAATGGAGGATAGAAGCATCATCATATTCATTACCATCATTTTCAAGACGAAGCTTGCTTTTGCGGTGACTACTGGTAGCGTGAAACAAAGACAAACTCACAAAGATGTTATACCAAAAGTGGTTGCTTACATGCACAACAAGTTCATTTGCAGCCATGACCTTTATCGGTTGAAGTATGTATGCTACTCAGATTATATGCTCTAGTAATTAACGTGTCTGGTGAATGTGAAAATACTTCAGTTATTTTTTTGCACTGTACCCTAATTACAACTCACGAGAGTGTAATCAATATGCTCGTTATAGCCCTACAAAAACCTCTCTATCTGTTTGTTATAGCCCTTCTTGATTTGCAGAGTTTGAAGATGGATGGCAACATGTTGCGAGGCTCGATCTCTCCTGCCTTGGTGCGATCTGAGAACTCTGTATCTAAGGTCGCAGAGAACAACATCTTTGGACATCTTTGAACAGCTGTCGAGTTGCTTAATTAGAGTGCGTTCCTCTGTTGTGAGAGCTCAATGTAAGTGCTGCTCCGACCGGTGAATCGGAGGGAGCTACGCACGGCGGCCGGCGGCTTCGCAAACCACTGCTCGAAAGAATGCCGGAATGTCGCGCGTTTCTTATTCTGGCAAAACCACCACCACGTCAACTCTCGATTACTGGGCAATCAACGGCGCCGACTGGTGGTCGTGGTTAGCAGTCGGCAGAGTGGTGATGGTCGTCAGTATTGGCGGCGGCAATTGACGTCGTAGTGGTGCGACGGGAAAGGCAGAAAAGAGGCGGCGGGGTTGCTGCTCCAAACCGAAAACCCTAACGGCAAAATTCCGGAAATAGGAAAATCCAGAAAAAAGGTTCCCGAAATGGGAACCTTTTTTTTAGATGATGGAAACGGGTAAAACGCATTTCCTAAATGTGTCTTCACTTAAGTGAAGACGTATTTGGGAAATACGTCTTCAGAGTGTGTTGCTCAGAGTGTCGGCAGAAGACGCATTACACGAATGCGTCTAAAGGGAGACGCATTTCAGTCATGCGTCTTACCATAAGACGCATTCCTGAAATGCGTCTACCATTTTCCACTGTACAATCAATATCATACGTATTCCTCACCATTTGCTTACGAGATTTTTGTCGTAAGGAGTTTGAGTTGTGCATTTTCTTCAGTTTTATGTCTAATTTAAGCAAGGTATGTTTTGTATGCTTTGTATACTACATTTTTTACAAGTTATTTACATTGTGATATTTGTTATATCTTGATTCGTTTGTATTTATTTGAGTTAGTTAATTTGTGATATAAGTAGGATTTGAAAATATTATTGAGAAATTTTTGAAATAATAAATTATTGTGATAAATGTAGTGTTTAGCAATATGTTCGAATGTTATACTTTATGGTGATGCGAATTTGTGACTTTTTGATAAATTTAGGGTTTTGTATCAATTAAAAAATTATGATAGATTTAATTTTTTGTATTTTGATAATTATAGATTTGTTGGAGGTTATAATGCATCTAACTATGATGGTAATGCATACAACATATGGTATTGGGATGAGAGCAATCCAACACATATAGGATTAGGAACAAATTTTGATAGTAAGTTGCATTTGAAGACTGTTGTTATCTCGTGGCATTTGAAAGTTGTGCAACAGTACAAAGTTGAGGAAAGCAAAGGGAAAAGATGACATGCAATCTGCAAATATCCATTGAGTTGCAAGGTCGTGCTAGTCAGACTGGTCTGAAATATAGTTCGGTGATCAAAGCAACACTGAGAAAGTACGACGGAAGATAGAAAATTAGAACGTGGGTTAATGGGCACACTTGTCTTGGTCATCGCAATTCATGAGGACACGCCAACCTTTTGTCATCAATGATTGCTTTGTGTGTTAGGCATCAAATAGAAAATGATGTTGATTACAAGCCGTCAGCCATCAAGCAACATGTGGAGGACAAATACCACGTGCAATGTAGCTAGAAAAAAGCATGGTATGCACGGATGAAGGCTATTGAGCTTGTATTTGGTGGATGGGAACAGTCGTTTAGAGAATTGTCCATTTACATGGCTGAACTGCAGAAAAAGAATCCTGGTACAATAGTTGAGTGTTTGCATGACGTAAGATTGAGCCACGGGAAGAACAAGGTTTTTAGGTATGTATCTTAGGCATTTGGGCCAGCTTTACTTGCATTTTAGTCATACAAATTAGTTTTAACTGTTTATGGCACCCACTTAAGAAGAAGGCGTAAAGGCAAACTACTAATTGCGGTAGGGTTTGATGCTAATAAGAAGTGTTTGCATGTTGCATATGCCATTGTAGACGAAGAAACAAATAAGTCTTGGAATTGGTTATGGGCCTCTTTCAAGTTTATGTAGCAACTGGTGATAGGCAATTGTGCATAATATCCAACATGCACCACATAATCATAAATGTCATGAATTCCGACTTATGGCAGCAACCACCACAAGCCCATCACAGATATTGCTTGATGCGTGTAAAAAAAAAATATGTTGCAAACGTTCAAGGGCATATAGATGAAAATTTTGGTATGGGTAATGGGCATTGCAACACAGAAGCGTGAGTTTACGAAACAAAGACGCGTACTTGCAAATATTAGCCACGAGGTTGTGAGGTACCTCCAAAAGTTAGATAAAGCAAAGTGGTCTCTGGCATACGACAAATGATGTAGATGGGGAAAGACGACTACGAACATGGTGAAATGCTACAACAATGTGTTGAAGGGAGCAAGAGAACTACCAATCAGAGCTTGCATTGATATGACATTGTGGGGACAATAGAAAGGTTCATCAGCAAAACCACAGAAGCGCAACATTGGCAATTGCTCCCGATAGTGCTCAGTGCAATGTTGGGGAGATTTTGTCAGACACATAGGGGCATTCCACTTAACAATACAAAAAAAAAATCACAATCGTTACAAGATATGATGCATAAATAATAAAGAATAAGTAATTTACTTACGTGGATGCACCAGTAGTATAGTCGGTGTGGATAGAAGGATATATGATCTTAGGACGTACAATTGGAATTTGTTCCCAGGCCCAAAGCTGTAGAAGCACTAGGGGGCCATCAATATCCTTCTTGTGGTCACAGGCTGCTTCGCACAGATTATGATACAGGGCGGCCAGTGCTGCGCTACCCCAGTTATACTGTGAAGCCACATCGACATCTTCTATCAATGTCATATATATCAATGGAATCTTGCAACCTGTGGCGTCGGGGAAAATCAACCCACCCAATAAAACGAGGGGTAAAGCCCAATAAGTGATGATACTCTTGCATGAACACTTCTGTCTTCAAACTCAAATCCACCCCAGTCACAGCAAATCCATAAACTCCGAGACCCCACAGTACCTCCACATCTTCTAAGGTCACTGTCGCCTCACAAGTAGGAAGATGGAATCAATGGTCTCTGGTCGCCACCGCTCAACCAACACAATGATCAAGTGATGATCCACGTCTTTTAGCTTCCCACAAGGCAAAAGACTGCCGAATCCAAATCCATCTATAAACTCCACAACCCACTAATGAATGGGTTTACAACCCCATATATAGTCTACTCTCACATCTACAGAGTTGCAAAGCCTTCCACTCTTGGTCTGCCCAAATCATTCGCGAAACGTGATCTCACTGTAAAAAATAGCACTGAAAGATCCTTTGGGCCGCAGAAAAATTGACGTCTTGATTGTAAAGAACTAGCCATTATACAATTCATGATAAATAAATTTACCAAACACGAAGTCAAAAATTCGAACTAAATATGTCATAAATAACAATCCAAAATTCCCAATAATAATAGCCAAATTTCTCAAAATTGCTCTACCATAGTAAGAATATCAATCCATTTTTTTAAAAAAAAATTCCAACAACAATAGCTAATTTTCCAACAACAATAGCCAATTTACAAACAACAGTAGGCAATTTTCCAAGAACAATAGTCAATTTTCCAACAAAAATAGGCAATTTCAGAGCAACAATAGACAATTTTCCAACAACAATAACAATTTTTCGACAACAATAGCCAATTTACCAACAACAATAGCCAAGTTCCCAACAACAATAGCCATTTTTTCAACAAAAATAGACAATTTCACAACAACAATAGGCAATTTTCCAACAACAATAGACAATTTCTAAACTATTATACACTAATTTATCATCTCTAGATAGTCAATCCTTTTAGTCATTTTATCAAACACCTAATATATCATCTAATACACTACAATATCTAACAAATTAATACTCTATTATATATCATCTAGTATCTCAATTACAAACGAAATACTTATTTCTACATATCACACGATGTATCTAACAATCTAATTGATAAAAATCAATCAAAATACCTAAACATATAAAAATTTCAACATAAATTATTTAAACCCTAACTATACAAAAAATATCAAAAATATGAAAAGTAAACCATAAATTTAACAATACAAGTAGAATTACATACCTTTTGATCGCTTCCAATAACAAATGGCGAAACAATGCGAAAACCAAAGAAATCGAGCAAAATTTGGTGAATGGAATTGTGAAAGAATGAGAATTTTCGAAGGATGAATAGGCTGTATAGTAGGTGAGGGAGACGCATGAGGGTGACACGTCTTCCAGGAGACGCATGCGGCTCATGCGTCTTTTGTCCCGCACAGCCAAATCGACGTCGTTTATGCGAGACGCATTAGCGTCATGCGTCTTCACTTAAGTGAAGACGCATTACGCACATGCGTCTTTGTCATTTTAGAAAGTTAAAAGAAAACTTCCAAAAATGAGAAGTTTTATTGTGTATTAACCTAAATCTAGAATTTTTGCCCACAAGTTACTAACTTGGATATCATTTCAATGGCTTCCATAAAAATATATTTTATATGCTGCCCACATTCTCGGAAATTATACAAAAAGATATAAGAATTTACAAAAAGAAAAAACAAAGGATTGATAAAACTAAAATTTAAAATTGCTAGAAATGTAAAAAGTACTCTAATCGCGAAGGAGCTTACAAGTTTTCAATATATACACGGATTTTGATATTTTAAGAAAACTTCATTTATTCTACTAAAACAATGTAACGTTCATTTTTTTGGTTTTAAAAATTGTAACTTTCAATTTTTTACTAGGATTTTAATTTTAATTTTATACATGACTTTTGATTTTTTTAAAATACAAATCTTATATTGCTTACAATTTTTTTTTTAATCTTATTTTACTTTCAGTGAAATTGAAGTTGATTTGGAAAAACATACAATGGCATCATTGATGGCATAAAATAAAAATACATCATTTTAATGTGGGGGTGTTTCCAAGCTGAAAATTCCGATTAGAATTAGCTTTAATTTGATAGGAAAGTAAAATTAAGAAAAAAAATACAAATAATGTAAAGTTTGTGTTAAAAAAATAGCGTGAAAGATTGACGATTAAATACAACTTCATTCATAAAATGCTTCTCTCCAAATTTCTTGTAATTAGTATATCTAATTTGACCTTTTCCAATACTTCATATAGAGCTCTTTTATGTTTGGATTTCAGGCCACTGCAAAATATATTATATGATTACAAGGTTTATTTAATATAAATGTAATTTACTAAATGTGTATAGAGTCTAAACCATTATACAATCTCATTTTTTTTTTGTGGCCAATCATCATTTATTATTTCAGATTAATAACTCATAATGTGCAGTAATCAAGTTATTCAATAAGTTATAAAATGCTCTGAGCCAAGCTACCTTGCTATTATATAAGTGAATGATATACTCTATATAGTGATCGAAATGCTGACAAAAATAAAGTAGACAAACGCAACACACCACGTGGCGTTTGCTCTAGGCTCCTTGTTCCGCCGCATGAGCGAAATACAAATATATGAAAACTAAAAAGATTATTTCATATATCTTATAAAAGCAAGTTGTTATTATGTATAGAATACCCAACCTATCTTCTAGCTTTATTTTTTGGACCAAAGTTATTTATATTAGTGTTGTTATATTTAAAACTAGTAAAGTGAACACGTTTTACACGTGCAACACTTTTGTGCAAATTTCAAAAAATTTGGTCAAATTTGATGATTTATATGAGAAAAATATGGATTAATATTTTATTTCCTTCTTTATTTTATAGAAATATTAACCATACGAAAAGTCATTTCATTCATAAAATTCTTTCATTTCATATCCAATTCACCTACTATTTTGTTGGATCAAATATATGTCATTGTAAGCCATACCATCCGTAGACAAAATAAAAAATAGAAAATGAATGCTTAGTTATTTGCTTAGCTGATATTATTCTTTATCCTTTTATCGTTGGATCCTTAATGAATTTGTCATGTTCATATGAGAATATGCCACTTAAATGTACTTTGTGTGTGTGTGTGTGGTCAAATTGGAAATCATCTATTGTCAAAATAATATTTAATTAAACATATGTAATAAAATACAAGATAAAAATATTTAATAGATGTTTACCTTAGCTCTTCCCAAAGCCAGGGTGGTAATACGATAAAGGACGTGAAAAATCGCCAAAACAAATATGAAATAATGCAGTTGATGAATAATATCAAAAAGCACAAACAAAGACAAAATACTTAAAATCTCCCAACGAACAAAATAAAAATAGCATTCCAAATATAATATTGAAAATAAACCATAAAATTGTTCAACAAAGACATTCTAAATAAAACATTAAAAACAAAACATAAAATTTTTTAGCAAAGCATTACACAAAATGAAATGGAACCAAACTAGGAGTGTATGGTAACAATACGGGAGAGACCACGTTTTTGCCTAGAATTGAATAATCACAAAGCTTCTTCAATCGTATAAGTAGACAACATCTATAACGCGTAGAAATAGTATAACGTCTTTGAAAGCTAAAGGCTCCATCAAAGAAGTCTCATCATTCACACCTACATTCTGCTGCAAATCGATCATCATGGATTGATTTTTCCTCTCCAAATCATCTAAAGATACAGAAAACCTCAAATCTCACTTTGAAGCAAATTGATTTTCAAGAATCCACACTTGCAGCCCATGTTTCGAGAGGATAACGTAGTTCAGCTTGCCTTCTGATTCTCCTAAAAATATTTCCGACTACCAATTCAACTCCGATTGATGATTGAACTAAACAACTCCATCCATACCCATGATCAATATGCCAACACAAATCCCCACCTGCAAGAATTCCCCTGTTTTTATTGAGAACGAAGTTGAACTTGACAGGCTCAACTAATGGTTCCCTTATACGAGTTTGAGATCTATATATTTGGAACACGAAAGAATTATCATCTACGTACATCCTGTTGGGGATTTAATTCCAATGAAGGAATTGGATGAGAAATTGAGTGAAGAACACGAAGAACGGAGCGTCGGGTCCGGGCCACGACACGTATGTCGCGGAGCTCCACCCGACAACATTTCTAATTTTACGTTATATCGAAACGGGTTTGAAAAACCTAAGGTTTCGATTAGAAAAACGTTAGAAAAATAGAAACGGAGTCCAAACGACGTCAAACGAGCGTCAAACCGGGCCACTACCTCAAGGGAGGGGCGACAGTGTCAACCACCAGGTCGCCAGACACCCTAGGGAGCCGGAGGCGCCGGAATTCAAACCTTAGGGTTTGTAATTCAGGTTGGCCAACAGGCCATTCTTGACACAAGATTCGAGGCAAACCAGGACTCGATCGACGACGAGACCAAAGCCTATGGCAAGCTTGGTCTGAGAGGAGTCGAACGAGACCAGTTTCATGGTCGGTGGCATCGTGAGGTTGCCAGAAAATAGATCGCGGCAGGCTAGGGTTCGAGAAAACCTTAGCCGCGATCCGTAGCCCTCTCTAGCTCGATACACAACAGTTTTCTCCGGAGAACTTCGGTGCCAATCGACGCGTATTGTTCTAGGCTACGCCAACGCCAAGGATCGGTCGCCGTGGGCCGATTGTTGCCGGAGACCGAGAATTTGGCCGGTAAACTTACGGCGGCCTAGGGTTTGAAATCGTGAAATATTCGTGGTAGTTTCAAGCTCGATTGTCGGTGATCGGCCATGAATCCGGAGGTGCCACCTTAGGGGTTTTGTAGACCAGGACCAAGGCTTCACAACCCAGTCGGTAGCGGTCGTCGAAAAACGCCAGAGACGGCGGATTGTGGCCGAGATGTCGCGTGGCCTTAAGGTTTGTCGCGATTTACAAATCGCGTAGGTTCGAACTCCGATTACTGGCGGCCGGCCATGAAACAGGCGACGTAGCCTTAGGGCTTTTGAAGCCCATGCAGTGTTCTTAAAAGCCCAAGTGATGAAAGGCGTTGAAAGTTGACGAAGACGGCGAACTGCAGCGTGAATCCAGCGCATGCTCATCGCGCGAAGCATGAGATTTCTCCATGGAAATTGACGGCAACGACAGACGGTTGGGTCCAATTGTTGACGCCAATCGACCGGTTTCGTCCAAGCGCATCGATCTGTGTTTTAAGTAGATTAATTGCACTTATCTGCTTATGTGATAATTATGCAAAAATCATAATTTTAAAATGACTAAGCGATTATTACGACTAAGTTTTATTTATTTAAAATTTAATTAAATAAATAAATAAGTGACGTATATGGTCTCCATGAATTGGTCTATTTATGAAGTAATTCCTAAGAATTTACCGATCCACCCTAGTGGGAGCTAGATTCCCAAAGAATTACAAGTTCATATGAGTAGACTTCTAAATTGATAGTTGTAGAATTTTATTAGTGGCGTACGACCTCCCCTAGGAGGAGTATCAAAACAGAAATAAAATTCTTGGTGCTAAATT
>JAYDZE010545125.1:0-14124 GCA_034509125.1 Monilaria moniliformis | reverse complement strand
GAGAGCCTCACACATTCAACACTACTTAAGACACTTAAATTGGCTCATAATAACTAAAAAGTAACTCCTAAACAATTTATGTGGCTCTAGGAAATCAAAAGCCACCAATTAAACACAAAAATGTAACACAAAATGACTCTTTATTTTGGGCTGCTCATTTTGAACGAAAATGCAGCCTTTGTTCTCCAATTTGGGCCTGCAAAGTGTGATAAGTAATGAGCTCACACTTTAAGTATAAGTCAGCCCATCAACTTCAATAATATTCATCATTTGGCTCAATTTAGATTGGTCTTGAACTTGAGCTTTTATTTCAGCAATCAAAAGCATCATGGACTCCTTTATTATTTTAGCTCTAATTCTTGTAATTGGCCGACTTTGAATAATTAAGGAATCCATCTTGTTATCCTTAGGCAACTTGTGTGCGCCTCCATCACGTAGGCTATATAATTGAATATTTTTAACGATGATTCAAATAGAAAGGATCTTAGACGTGATTGGAAGACACAATTGGAAGGACTTAAGTAAATTATGAATTTATTTAATTAAGGTAATTTTTTTATTAATGTAATACAATCATCTAATTAAGAAAATTTATGCAATTATATCATTAAAGTAACTTATGCAGTCATATAAATAAGATAAATTATAGAATCATATTATTAAGGTAATTTATAAATATTAATCGAAAAAGATGATGTATTAGAAATATTAAATTTTACGTTGGTGAGAGAATTAATGTGGGCTCATGAATGATGAGAATTTTAGAAAAATAAGAAATCAAATCCAAGAAAATGCTACATAGCATCTTGAAATTAAGAATAAAGTTTGAAGTATTAATCGTGTAGAGAAATGATTATATATGCATAAAACTGAGCTCGTAGACTTCAAATTTTATGGAATATTGAAGCTAAAAGATGTAATTGATTCCAAAAACTGTTTCAGATCTTTAAATATTAATTTGCACCATCATCCCTTGAGTACTTGTCACAAACGATATATCATTAAACTTTGCCCAAAATTCCCAATTGGAGGATATTTCAGATTTGGGCCCAAATAGACCAATAGCAAAATCTGGACACAAAACTGAAAAATGAGCCCTACACCATTACCTAATTCTCAAATATTTGCATTTGATTAATCACAAACGTCTTCAATTTTAATTCGTGTAGGGAATGAACTACTACTTATCTACTAATTTTCTTCATTGATTTTCAACGTGATTCTTCCAGTGAGATATGCTCAATTTTTTATATTTTTCCCTTCAATTTGCGTTGGATAAAGGTAGGGATATGTTGAATTCAATTCGAGTGGGATGAGATAAATTAATTACGAATGAAATAGAGTATGATAAATTCGTGAGTGGATTGCGATCAAATATTTGAAATAAGTAGATGTCAAAACGTTGGTGAACGAGATATGAATGGGCTGGCGGGGAGTAAATTCTTATGGGAATACTTTTTGAGTCTTTGACAAAAAAGAAAAGAAAAGAGCGGAGAATATATAAGGGCGGTTATTCTGTGGGCGCGGGTCAAATTCGGTACAGATTCGGATTTGACCCATGCCGACTCATTTTTTTCTAATTATAGTAACTTGTATTTATCAAAATAGTAGCTTTTATTAAAAACAACAATCTCTTTTAATCACAAAAAATGTCACTTTTATTCATAAGAATAATTACTTTTATTTATAACAACAATCATTTTAGCACAATTACTTTTAATCATAAAACCTATTATTTTTAACAAAATAATTTTTATGTACAAGAATAATAACTTTTTCTAGAGGCTCATAATGAGTAAGAGCTCACACAAATTTTTTTATTTTAAATATTTTATCACCCCTGTCAATAACCAAATGCATGCATATTTTTGAAAGATATAAGATATATAAATTAGAACAATAACCAAGCTAGCTAACATTATAAAGATTTGTAATAATTCGAACAATAACCAAGCTAGTATAAATTAGACCAAACTTAAATAAAATTGAAATACAACCCACACATTCATAGAATTCAAACCAAAATCTTCCCACTAAAGAGAAACTTTGGTATCTTGGTTTTATCACTTTGAATTAAGAGAATATATATATATCAATATTTAATGGATCCCACGTAATTAATCAGCACTCGGTCATAAGATCAGTTGTAAAAGAAGTGGGTCATTGAGAATATTCTGGTAACATTGAGTCAAATATATAGTTTATAACTTTGTCACCCAAAATGGGTATGTCTAAGGGTTTCCTTTGAAGAATAATGAGTTGATCGCAGTAATTTTAAACACTTTGAACAAAATTCCACTATACTTATGTAAAATATACTTGATGTGGTTAGATGAATCGTTATGCGTGAGTCACACAGTATTGTCTACTTTAATGACATTCCAAATTATATTGCCTTCAAATATGGGGGCACACCTTCATGTGATTTTCTCAACTCATAAAAATATACAAACATACTGTCATAACATGGAAATTTTACTGTTTAATTGTACACTTGAATTAATCTTCAGACTTATCAACATACATCGGGTGTATAAATGCATCCAAATTCAATTTTTCAGATCCAAGTATTGATAGCCCGTATCTGGAAAGGTCATGCAAGGAATCCGATTATAATCTTAAATTTTAATATGCAATTATTAAAGTTTTTATATATATATATATATATGATGTGAATATATAATGTTATGAACGTAGTTGGCAATCATTATTAGTAAAATTGACAATTGTTATAAATAAAAAGCCATGGTGAAATTGGCGCACTCACTTAATGGATTATAGATATCTTATGAACAAGTACTTTTTTATTAAAAGCCCACATTTCCAGTTAAAATTGAGTTGGAAAATTCGTTGTTGAAATATGGTTTATTCAAAAGAAGATATTTCTTTTCCATAACTTGAAAAGATGAAAAAACATATATTTTGGGAAATGACAACTACTTTCATTGAAGATGATAATTTGCACGAACAACAAAATTTTAACAATATAAACAAACCTAACTACCATATATTAGTGTATGGGAATTGACACCAATCATCAAGAACAAAAAAACAAAAATCAAGAAACTAATCCGCATTGGGCAAAATCGAACTGGATTTCATGACGCACACAAACCTTGTTTCACTAATGTTCTACACTATACATATCACTATAAATAAAATTCTCACCCCCAAAAAAAATAATGTAAAAAATCGTCGGATTCTTTTTCTGTTGGCTTCGCTGATGTTGAAAAAAGCAGCAACTTTACTATACAACATTTGGGTTTTGTTGAGGTTGAGATCCATAAAAATCAATCAATTTCTGCAGAACAAAAACCTGACTTTTCAGAAGCACGATATAGTCGGCGGTTTCTTCATAAAGTTGGTCGGGCTTTATTTCGGCGGTGTTGGATGGAATGAGGCTCTTCAGGGCCTCCAGCTTCTCGGAAACGGAGAAGGAGGCGCCGCCCAAGAGAACAGCTCTGCGGTGGCAGCTGTCTTGAGGTTTGTTGAATCTTCGGGTTGAGTTGGCTAAAGACTTCGGCTTAGAGATTCTTGGCTTCGAAGCCATTATGTCGGTGGGAGTAATTTTGGTTGCGACGGCGGCGGCGGAGGAGAAGGGGTTTACCGGCTGACGGTAAATCGGGTGCTGAGAATTGGAGTTGCGAGGTATATAAGTAGAGGCGGCAGGGATTATTGCCACTGCCCAGTGGCTAAAATACGATATTGCCATTGGTGGTTATAGTTGTTTTTTAAATCTCAGCATGAAAAAATTAATTAAGTTCTTTGTCTGCAAGATTGGATCCTAACTTTTGTATTTCATTGTTTGAATATTCAAAAAAAAAAAAATTTAAACATTTGAGGGTGAAATTCTCAAGGAAAATAGTGAATTTGAATTTTGAATCAATCAAAGCTGCATTATTTAAATATTTGTAAAGAGACACGTGAGTTTATCTTATTAAATACTATTCTCTTCATCTTATTAATTTGCACAATTTTGTACGTCACATGTTTTAATAAATGTTAGGTGAACATATTATGAGTGGAGAAAAAGATCCACATTATTTGTAATATTGTAAGTGAAGAAAGAGGCTCATAGCTATAATTTATTGTAAATTAGTTGAGGCATTGAGGTTTAAAAAATAGTGTCGGAAAAAAAAATGTGCACACTTTTATGGTACATATTGGTTAAGGTTTGTATACAGATGATCATGTTTTAGAGGTGTTTTGTATTGGAAAACCTTATATCTTATTTTCTTTTATTTATGGAAATGGAGTATCTTTGTAAACGTTTTTTGTATTCTATTCTGTTGTTTATATATGTGCAATAGATCGATGATCACAGAAGATCACTCAGTCAGTTTCCTGTAGAATAAACAGGTTCACAACTCAAATATATTTAGACAATCAATTGTCTCGAATCTTCTAATCTATTACCCAAATTCAGGATTTGAATTGAGTGTGGACTGCATTCTATCAAACCCTATATGCTGAAGTGGAGAAGAAAATAAATAGAAAGATAATGGAGAAAAAAACACGCTTAGACGTGTTTCTCATGGAACAGACTTAATGAACTTAAATCTCCACTCCCCTATTTATAGAATATTTAATGGGCTAGGCTAGGGATTCAGGAAATTTGTACTAGGCCTCCTATTGGACTTTTATTAATTGAATTGAGCCCCAATTTAATTAAAGCCCAATATAATATTAATTTGGATTACTATAGAAATCAACATTGACCTACCCGTTCAAATCTAAATTACGAATAATCAGGGCTTTCTTTTCAATTAATTTATTTCCCGTGTTTAAGATTCTAATATCCATTAATAAATTTAAACTTCCTGATGGCTTTAGTTAATTAATATTTCTTACCAAGAGTGGTCTAGTTCAAAAACATTATTTATTACACTGGAACAAATTCCAACCGGCCGAGTTTCGTATAGTAAATTGTTTTTCTCAAACACCTCTTGGGGATATTATCAACCTGGTTCTTGAGGACACGATTCAATGCAATAACAATCCTAGCACTGCTAGATATTAATTACCACTGCCCAAGATATCAGGATTCTTGGGTTACGAAAAACCCGCACCTTTGGATAAGTCAAAGTAGTGCATAATTAATAATGTATGCTCAATGTTATATATACAAAGATTCAGAAATAGATAATCACCGAGATCTTATCTTTTAGTAATCAACAAGAAAGACTTATCTCAACGTGAATCCTTCAGTGCTATACCACACTAGTGTCATTTGTTTACCAAGGTTAGTAAACATCTGGACATACACTACAACCTTTCACGATATATCGTCCAAGTCTATCTAGGTTGTGAAACTTAGTTTTTTTCTGCAAGGTACCGACTGAGAGACCTTTAGTGATGACCTGACCACCATTCAGTCTACAATGCAGAAGACCTAGACTTGTTTTCTCAATTATAATCACAGATTATATTTGCTCACAATATAATCACTAGATTATAAAAGGCAAACCATGTAACAGTAATATCTTTTCACAAGAGTCAGAGAATGATAGTTCTTAGGATTATTAATACATAAGTAGTAGCTCGTAAAGCATGCTTTCTATTATACAACCCCAACAAGCAATGCACTACTTCATCACTTTTATAGATGACTATTCAAAGTATGGATACGTCTATTTGATGCACCATAAGTTAGAAGCCTTTGAGAAATTGAAGGAATTCGGAGCATTTGTGGAAACGCGTCATGGGAAGATTATCATGCGTCTACGATCTCATCACAACTAACCTCACCTGGTAAACAGCAATAGAACAGTGTAGAAGAGAGGAGAAACATAACCATTTTAGAGACGAGTTATGCACAGTTGCCTATTTTATTTTGTGGATATGATCTGCAAACAAAGGTCCACACATTAAATATAGTACCTTCCAAGTCGCTCCTTACTACTCCAAGTTGCATGGCGTAAGCCAAGTCTAAGACATCTCAAGGTTTGAGCAGACTAGTGGGGTTGTCAAACTAGGTTGCAAGTGTTGGGTAATACTCGACCCGACCTGATACCTGTACAGGTGTGGGTACCCGATACCCGCAAGAAACGGATATTGGCGAATCAGGTATTAAAAATGTTACTTTCGGGTATCAAGTAATACCTAGGGTTATGTGGGTATACCCGACCCAACCCTGCTATATACATATTATATGTAGATTTTTCTCTCTCTTTTGTCTTTACTCATTTTTTTTCTCTTTTTTTTTCCTAGCAATTCACACACGTATCTCTCTCCGAAATCTCTAAATCTACAAAATTCATTATCTTTCCATGAATTTTAGCCAGCAACCACCTCACACAATCATCGTCGTCGCTTGCTCGTCGTTGACAACAACTTATTTGTCCAGCTCGCTATACTCCTCTTTATTTCGAGCAACCACTATCTCTTTCTCTCTATAAATTGCTACGCTACTGCCACAAATTCCCTCATGCAGAACCAGTGTCGTTGCCGATTCTCTCTCTATTGACTCTCTTCCTCTTCTTTATTCGAAAGCTTCGCTTCCTAACTAATTCTCTAAGGCTTCTCACGAATCGTCTGCCGCCACCATGATTTTGCTTTTGTCTTCACCAAATTGCCACCGGGCTGACATAGCCACCGCCAATTGATGTCGTCTTCCCTCTGTGCTCGTCTAGCAGCAATGCTTGGGAAGCATAGAGAGGTAAAACATCTTTATGTTTACTTCTTTCCCTAAGAGCTCACTGTTTTTGGTGGTACATAGGCTTAGATCTAGAATCTTTATTATTAATTGACAAAAATATAACCTAATTGAATTTGAATCAATTTTTAAATACTCGTGGGTGCCCTTTTTGACACCCCTATAGATCAGCACATGTGTTGGAGAATGATCCTGACAAGCTGGCATCTCGTACCGATATGTGTTTGCTAATAGGGTATCAAAATGAGGCGAAATTGTGGTCCTTCTATAGTTTTAAGGATCGTAAGGACATTGTTATCACCAACGTCCGAATCTTGAAAGAAGCATATGTGAATAACCATAAGCCCACAAGTGTGGTAGCTCTTGAGTAAATAAGAGTTGCCACTGTGCCAAATGTCCAAGAAACAAGATCACATGAATCTGCACCATCATCATCTACTATTACACCACACATTATAATCCCTCGTCGTTGTGAGAGGATTGTGAGATAACCCGATAGGTTCTTAGGCATAGGAGAATCTTCGGATTTAGTTACTGGCCTAGAAGAACTGCATCCTTGAAACTACAAATAGGGTATACAAGATAAGCATAGTCACTCTTGGGAAGAAGCGATCTTACCCGGACTCCGTTCTATGCTAGCTTTTTTCCATAAATAGAAAAATATAAGATAAAAATTCCCGAAATTGGAACTTTTAAAAAAAAATTGTAATTGGGTAAGATGCATTTGTGTTATGCATCTTCGTTTAAGTGAAGAAGCAGTAGTCTCATGCGTCTATAGTCAAAACGACGTTGTTTCACGTACGCGGAGGGAGACGCATGAGGGTGATACATCTTAGGGGAAGACGCATAACCCTCATGCATCTCTGCCCTGATATACAGAACAGCTGGGCAGCCGCAAAACACACACGAACACAACACAATTTCTCCAAATTCGTCGCCCTTTTGCCCGATTTTTCGCATTCTTTCGACAATATTTGTTGAACATCATCCAAATGTATGTAATTCTATTGTTATTCTTATATTTATGGTTTAATTTCTACATTTTTTATGATTTTTTGTATAGTTAGGGTTTAAGTAATTTATGGTGAAATTCTAATATGTTTGGGTATTTTTGATTGATTTTGAATAATTAGATTGTTATTACGTTGTGTGATATGTAGAGATACGTTGTAGTCTCAAGGTTAGAATGTTGACGAAAGGGTACACTTAGAAGGAGGGCATCAATTATGATGAAACCTTTTCACATGTGACTATGCTTAAGTCGATCAGTATTATTTTTTTTATAGCATCCTATATGGATTAGAAGTATGCCAGATGGATGTCAAGACAATTCTCCTTCATGTAAGTCTTGAGGAGATAATCTACATTGAACAACCCAAAGAGTTTGAAGTTAAAGAAAATGAGCACATGGTGTGGAAACTTAAGAAGTCCATTTATGGACTAAAGTAAGCCTCACGGTCATGGAACCTTTGTTTTGATCAGGTGGTCAAATCCTATGGATTTGAACAGTGACTAAAGCTCGTGAAAAACATAGTGGTGTTCTTAGTACTATATGTAGATGACATCCTATTGATTAGCAAAGACAAAAATGTGTTGTCAGACGCAAGGGCATGATTATCCACTTAATTTGATTGAAGGATATGGGAGAAGTAGGACATATTATTAGGATTAAAATGCTACACGATGGCAAGAAGAAAATGCTCTGGCTATCTCAAGAATCCTACAGTGACACTATGCTTAAATGTTTGAGCATGTAGGATTCCAAGAAGAGGTTCTTACCTTGTCGACATGAAATCACCATATCTTAGGACATGTATCCAAAGATACATGGTGAGATAGAGAAGATGGGACGAATTCCATATGTATCGGTAGTTGGAAGTCTCATGTATGTTGTGATGTCTATTAGGCCCGATATCTTATTTGTCGTAGACATGGTAGCTAGACATCAGTCTAAACTCAGAAAAGAATACTAGACTACTGTAAACAATATACTCAAGTACCTTAAAATGACTAAGGGGTATATGTTAGTTTACCAGCCAGACAATCTATGTCATATGGGGTTACACCGATTTAGATTTCCAAACTGATTGGAACTCAAGAAAGCAAATCTCTAGATATGTGTTTAGCTTAGGAGGTTGAACTGTGATATGGAAGAGGGTGAAGCACAAATGGATCATGAACTTTAATATGGAGGCTGAATATGTGGTTATTTCAGTGACTGCTAAGGAAGTTATTTGGCTTAGAAAGTTTCTAATGGATCTAAACATAGTTCTGAATATGCAAAGAGTATTATAGTGTATCATGGCAACTTTGATGTAGTGACAAATTTGATGGAACATCGGGCTCACAAGGCTGCAGAAGAAGTACCATATCATTTGAAATATAGTGAGAAAATGTGACATCGTGGTGACCCAGATTGCATCTGAGCACAACCTCGTGGACTCTTTCAGAAAGAGCCTACCCGACATGGCATTAAACCGTCATGTTTAAAAAATGAGAATGAAATGTATGAAGGAACTACTTTGAGTATAAGGGGGAGCACATTATCTAGGAGTATACTCGAAAGTATGTTTTAGTATAAGTGGAGATTGTTAGGATTTGTATACTGAAAAGGATACTTTAGAACTGCTTAGTATTGTAAATCTTTTTTTTTTAATTTATGAGAACATATTATTTTTTTCATTGGTTTGTCTTGTATATTATTTTGTTTATATATATATATATATATTTGTCATAAGAAATTGGGTGATAAGAAAAGATGGAATTTTTTTTATCATATTTTAACAGTCCTCATCTTTTTTATCTCATGTTTTGTAGGGTAAAAATATTATCACATTAATATCTCTATGATAATATTATTATGAATTGAAAATGAGGAATAATTGATTGCCTATAAATTTTTCTCCATTCTATCAGAGACAAAATTATTTACCCTATAAAATTTATGGAAAAAATGAAAAATTGTAAAAATATATATTTGCACCATTTTTAATTGAAGATAATGCACCATTATTTTAAATACTTGTGCAAATCAATTTAGAACCTTTCATGAATTTAGAAGTTATATGGATCACTAAAGAGAACGATTATTAAATCACAGTGTCGGATAATCAACCAGAAATATTGAGCCATAAATTGAGACAAATAAATTATCTAGGATATGATTTAATCCTAGCATATTTTTTTGCATTTAGTGACATCACAATTTCATCAAAACATCTATTCTTAATTGTTGATTCTTATTCTCAAAATTGAGAACTAAAGAACCAATAAAAAACTAAGAAATTGTTGATATTAACATTTTTAGATAGTTCTGTTGAAAATTATAATTTTTATTCTAAACCAAATTGAAATGACAAATTCTGATTCATCTAAGTTGGTTTCTCAGATTAGAATGAGGTTTATTCACCTCAAGTAAGGGAGATTATTTAGCTCTAAAGTTAATGGATTTTCTTAGTTCTTATTTATATGTGAAGTCAATTGACTTTGTGGTTGACTTACTCAATCATAGTCCTTCAGTCCATTAAACGTATGCAATGTTTTTAGTGGCATGGGTATTAATAAAATGTTAGATTGATATTTATGTAGTGGAGAAAAAGTTACATCATGGGTAAATAGTAATGTCATATGGATTGTGTAATGCCTAGATTCTTTTATAAATAAGGGGATATGTGAGAGTAAATCTTAAGGAAGAAGTGTGACTTTTTATCAAAAAAATAAAATTGCACAATTTTAATGTATACCTGTTATAGTAATTATTGTATACTTTTGATAGATGAAAAGAGTATATATTATTACTAACTAATTGATGTTAAGTTTCAAAAGTACAACTCTAAACCAAATTTTGTAATGTAAGAAATTAGTTGGCTTTATTGAACTCTTCATTTCCCCGCAACTCAGATGATTGAAACTACTTTTTATCTCATTACCGAACAAAATACTTTAAGTCTAGAAGTTAAAAAGGAAAGAAATAAATATTTCTTCATTTCATTAAGCATACTGTTCTATCTCATTCAAAGTGTCTCACTTTCCTTTTTGAGTTGTCTCATTCCATTTTAGAAAATAATACAGATTTTTAATTGTATACTTAGTTGTTTAATTGTCTTTAAACTTTTCTCTTTCTCTCTCTAATAATACATGTGTTCAATACACTTTATGTTAAAAATATGGGAAAAATCTAAACCATTAGACAGACAGTACTCTTTATATTACAACTGAAAGAACAAAACAACAAGTAATAGCACGAAAATTACAACAATAAATAATAAACAAACCAAACTATAAGTCGAGTCGAGTAAAACCCTCTTTCCGCAAGACGAATTACGCTCCGACTGGTGCTCTCGGACTCCCTAAACCTCCAAAGATAAAACGACTTCCTTCTAGCGTGTAGAAGCACCTCAAACCCAATAGGCACCGACGAACTTGATGGAGTTCCAAGAATTGAGCTAAAGACTTCTAAACTAATGCACAAAGCTAGAGAACAAAAGGCTTTTAGAGATGAAAATGCTTTTGAAAATGTTATATTCATCTCTTCCAAACTTAAGCCTATTTATAGGCTAAGAGAAGGTACTTGAAAGACTTTGCCATACAAGATATCACATAATGAGGTGGAATTTATACCTAGATGAAAGGCCAAATGCCTTGGCTATAGGAAAGGCCCAAAAATAAGCACTTCGAGTGGGATAGATGAAGTACATAAACTTTTGCATTCTAGAATATTCAAGATCATCCAAGCTATGTACTTGTTCCTGTTCAGCTCATTAGGACCATCCAAGTTTGTGGTACCGCTATTTTGAAGAACAAAATCTTTTTATACATAGAGACTATACCCCAAACCAAGAGCACGGGGTTAATTCATCAATGAACTTTTTCAAAATAAATGTAATAGTTGTGCATCGTGCACCAAGACAGATTGCTAATGAAAATACAACTACTTCCTGTTATTTGAATGACTATCAAGGTTTTCGGCATTGTAGATTAGGATGTGAGAATCTTAATGGTATAGAAGGATTGGTAAATTTAGATTTCCTAAAATAAATGAGCTGTGAATTAAGTGTTGAAGCCAAAATATCAAAGTTACCGTTTCACTAGATGGAGTGGAGCGCTGAACATCTAGAATCTGTTCATATTGACGCGTGTGATCTAAAGTTTGTGCAAATAAATGTGGTAGAAAGCACTTTATGACTTTTATTAATGATTGTACAAAACATTGTTATTTTTTATCTATTAAGAGCTAAAAGTAAAACTATTGAAACTATTGAAACTTTTATTCGAGTGATGTCGAGAATCAATTAAGATGTCCAATTAAAATATTTTGAAGTGTTAAATGACGAGAGTTGTAAATAAATAAGGATACATGTCATTTATACCATAATTTTGTATTGAACTTTAGTTTATCTCATAATTTTTGAAATTAGAAAATAAAATCATAATTTTTCATAGTTTCTAAATTATCCAACGAATCGACATTTCAGTGAAATTGGTGGTAATGTGGCAGCCAGAATTTCTGACGTGGACAAAACGTATGTTCTTCAAAATGATGTCATCAAGGCTACCTGAAGGGATAAATGTCATTTAAACCATAACTTTTCTTTGACTTCTAATCTATCTCCTAACTTTTGAAATTGGAATATAAAATTATAAATTTTGAGGTGTTTGTGAACAAAATTTAGGGCTTTTCTTTAATTTCATTATTTTGTTCGATTTTACGTCTGGTATTTGGGGGATTGGGGTATTCTTTTTCGAATTGGGTATTTGGGAGATTGGGGTATTCTTCTTCGAATTCGCAGCGATGAGCAACAACGACGTGGAGGCTGACTTCGCAAAGCTGCAAGGCGAGTATAAACTTCAGTTGCAATTCCAAGAAATCGTCTGCGGACGTCACTCTCGTCTCTTGGCGGTTAGATGAACACCATCTACCACCACGTCTGCATCTTCTACAACTTCTAGCGACGTTGCTTTCCCTCGAGGTGCTCGGCAAGAACGACTGCTTCGTCGAAGGCGTCATCCACCACGCGGTGAATTTTCCGATTCGAGACCCGACGTAGCAATATCATCTGGCGGCGTGATTGGATAGATATGGGGAGACTGGACTAGGGGATGGGTGAAGGAGGGTTCTGAAAAAAAATTCATTATTTTAATGAAACGACGTTGTTTTGAGCATCACCAAACGACGTCGTTTTGTTTACCGGTTGTTTTGTCCATGTTGGAAATTCCGACTGTCATATCATCATCGATATCATCGCAATTCGCACGGGTGGAACAATTGAGAAACATATTAAAATCATGATTTTATTAGTAGGATTTATAACTTATGAGATTAACCATAAGTCAACACAAAGTTATAATTTATATGGCAGTTATCTCTGTAAAATAATATAGATTAGCGCCACATCATTAAAATAAATACACGTAAGCGCCGAAAAATCTCGTCGTAGGACAATTGAGAAAACATAAAAAGTTATGATTTTATTTTTCGGTTTCAAAAATTATAAATTGATCAAAAATCAACACAAATTTATGATTTAAATGACAATTATTTCAATAAATAATATTGTCCAATGTAAAAATCAAGTTATCACCACTTCAACCTAACGGGTTATTATTGTAATTTGAGAAGGAATGAAATCTTATCAAACCGTTTCCAATATTGGTCCAGATAATTTAATTGAGATTACGTACACACCCAAACAATGGGGAAGAAGATGGTCCCATATTTGAGGATCAATTTAGCACTATGCCCAAAGCATGAGATGTTTATTACTTCCCCCTCAAAATGAGGTGATAGCGGGAGGGAAGTTGCCACAACTTGCGAGGAATACGAAATTCATGCAGCGAAAGCCTGTCCATCTCGTGTGATGTCCAGCCCCCACCCCCAGTCCTTTTTCACCAAAATACCCCACAGATTTGATATTCTCTTTTATTTTTTATTTTATATTTTAATAGAATTAAAATTTGTATTCAAAATTCTCACTGTTAGAATGAAATGTATATTACTAAACTCAAAAGCTTGTGGTGATATTTTCTTCATTGATAATTTTAACTTTTAACTTTATAATTTTGTGAATTGAGATAGTAATTTAGGTGATATTTTCTTCATTGATAATTTTAGCTTTTAACTTTATAAAATTAATATTAATATTTATAACTATTTTTTGTAAATTGAGATAGTAAATAATAGAAATTGAACTCGAGATCCATCTTTGTTACAGCCTACCACTAAAAATGTCAAAAAGGAGTTATTATCTTTCTATCATGAACTATATTATTTTCCTCGTAATGTTATTGGATGTATTAAGCATTATATATATATATATGTATATATATGTATATATAGGGGTGCACTAGTGTGAAACTAGTACCCCAATGCATAACTAAGACTACATATTAACTATTGGATCAAATAATGGAAGGACTGGATTTAAGATTCACGTCGGTCATCATACAATGACGACGAAATCATCATAAGG
>JAYDZE010545113.1:0-32607 GCA_034509125.1 Monilaria moniliformis | reverse complement strand
GAGACACATGACTGCTTTGAAGAAGACTAAGAAGATCAGTTCATCTACTATGTTTTCACTGTATGATTATATATATATATATATATATATATATATATATATATATATATATTTTCGTAGTGATTTCTGATTGAGTAAGTTTTGAAATTTCAAATATTAAATTCCGTTAATTTTTGTAGCTTTCGTAGCTTTCCAATTCCATAAATTTTCTAAAATTATAAAAGATAAACACTTTTCAAAATGCACACCATAAACAACAACATGACCTCTTTTTAATTTAATAAATCTTAAAAATACAATGAAAATGGGGGTTAAGAGAATCTCACATACTTAAACAAACTAATAACAATCGCTAAACAGGAAAAAATAAAGCACCACAACCAAGAATGATAAAGAATCCCTCATTCAATCTATGTCTACCTTGACAAAACCTTCCAATACCACCTTCAATTTCAGATTCTTCATTGTAAGGTATCTGACATAGTCGGTCGATATTTTTGGGAGAAGCTAACGCTTATAAAATATGAAGGAAAATAAATTGCTTTCAAAAGAAGAATTATGAAACAGAAAAGTAATGTGAAGAGAAATAAGCAAAAAACAACTGAACATCAACATAAAGTAATAAGAGAGGGAAGAAAAAGTAAATTCCCAAATAATGTATGTCAACAAGTTGATGTGTGTCAACTGCCAATGTCATAAATTGTCGGGATAAATGGGTTGGTAAATGACTAAAACATCCCTTAAAAAGAAGATGCCAAAAGCCCATTTTTCTTTTAGAAAAATGCAGAAGGATCTCAAATGATATTATTCTATTATTCACGGACCATTTTTATTAATAAAATTCATGAGAAATCACAAAAATGAAAATGACATTATCTAGAGACTATTTTTGTAATTTCCCCTCTTCAAAGAATGAACCAAGTAATCGAATTGGAAATTATGAATTGTGGCTCCAAATAGTTCAAGCAAAAGTGGGAGATATTTCACAACTTAGCTCGTTCCACAGCCATTAAAATTTCCAGCACAAAACTCAACACCGTGTTGTTTCAGTCGCCATAGATATTCCGCTATCTGCTTCCGAGTTTCATCGATACAAAGCTGCAGACTTCTTCGTCGTGGATCTAGCGATGGCGTTTGGTGTTGCTGCGCAGCACCATCTCCACCACCTCTTCTTCATTCATGCAAATTACTGCTCCAGCTCCTACTCCAACAACCACTCGCCGATTCACGGAGTCTCTCCCTACAGGTGTTCGACGAAATGCGTCAATGGCTATAGCTCGATTAAATTTCGAACGCTCGCAAAATCATCAGCAAACAAAAATCCGAGCACCTTACCGGAGAAGCCGAAGCCGCCGGTTGAAGGAGATCGGGTTGATGATTCGGATCCGAATCAGAATTCGTTCTCCTCCGTTATGCATCGTCTTCGGTAGTTAACTTTTTTGATGCTGATTTTAATCATTTTTATGCTTGGTCATTGGTATTGGAATTTAGCGAAGATATCTCTCAGGAATTTTTTAGTCTCTTTTCAAGAGATTAGTTGTTTTTGATTTTGGCATACATTGATACGCAAATGTGTGTAAAAGTTATTTCATTTTTGATAGCCTTGAATCACTTCTTCGAAGTTTCAGCATTTTGTTTATTTGTTTGTGCACTGTAATTTTGTAGGGCGGGAATTAGACTAGATGGACTTGGTATGGAGATTCTATCGATTGCACTTCCTGCAGCTCTGGCTCTTGCAGCCGACCCGATTACTTCACTTGTTGATACTGGTTTCGTTGGTCATATAGGTACTTTTTTGTTTGATTCGACATTTGGTGTTTCGTTGCTTATATTGACTTCATCTAGCCTGAGTTTTAGTGTTGAGGCCTTCATTTTATTTGCTTTTGACTGCATCTGATGACATACAGGTTACATTTTGTTTGATGACTTGTTGTTATGGACGCTATTCAACTATTACTCTATTAGATTGAGAGATGAAAATTTTCGAGTTGCATCTCTCCCTTTCTCTTTTCTACGGCATTCTCATATAAAACTATTTTTGTCGGGTTGGTTCTTACTTCTTAATATGCCATTAGTGACTATTTTGCTTAGGTTGTTATTAGAATGCCTTGCTTAAGACTAACTTTATCTGTCATGTTATTCAGGATCTGCAGAACTGGCTGCAGTTGGTGTATCGGGTGCTGTTTTCAACCTTGTTTCTAAACTATTTAATGTCCCTTTGCTCAATGTCACGACGTCCTTTGTTGCTGAAGAGCAGGCATCTGCTTTAAAGGCTGCTGGTGACTGCAGTCAAACTGCCAAAGGTACTATTTTTATCAGTGCATTTATCTTGCATCTACAATGAATTTGTAATAATTATGATGCATTTTAATATTTTAATGGATCATTTTCCCCTCCTTTTCGGTTCTTTTCGTTTTATTGCCTGCAGAGCAACAAAACAAGATATTTCTTCCTTCAGTATCAAATGCTATAATGCTTGCCGCTGCCCTTGGCATCGTAGAAGCTGTTGCACTCTTCACGGGCTCAAGCTTTTTAATGGATACCATGGGTATACCTGTTGTATGTCTTTTTTAGCTAATTGAAAGCTCTGCTACGGCCATCTATTTTGGGTCCCTATATTTCTCTTTATTTTCATTCAGCTAATAATTTTTCGATAGTGTTTACATTTAACTTAAAAGCATGCTGATCTGATTTCTTCTTACAAGAAGTTTCTAATAGAAGTAAGAGTCTGTTAACTATGCATTTCATAGGATTATCTGTTAGCAAGATCAACTTAGTCAGGTACACCTCTCATGTCAGTGATGATGATCTCTGGCAGAATACTCTATTATATGTATTCTTGTTTGTTATAACTAAGAACATAGACAAAATTAAGTCTCCTTCACTTGTTCATTGGTTAATTTTGATTTCCTAAACTATAGCACCATGGATGGTGTACTTCTTGCATAAATTCTTCTTGATTATTTCAGATTTATGTATCAATCTCTTGAGCAGACTGTAACCTCACTCATATTTGGCGTACTATAGGACTCACCAATGCGCATGCCAGCTGAACAGTTTCTTGCACTAAGGGCCTTTGGTGCTCCACCAATTGTTGTAGCTCTAGCTGCTCAAGGAACTTTTCGTGGATTCAAGGATACAAAGACACCCCTGTATGCTGTTGGCAAGTATTACATCCATATAGTTTGTTACATGCTATAACTACTTCTTTTCTTTCCACTAGGGTTGGAATGAATGCTGTACTATGATTCAATGACTTCTACAATTTAATTTGTCTCTATTTTTAGTCCAAATCTACTATCGTTATCACTTGTTAACCTTAATTATGTTCTACCCTTTTCAGGAGCTGGCAATTTACTCAATGCACTGCTGGATCTAATATTAATATTTTACTTTGGTTTTGGCATTAGTGGTGCTGCCATTGCTACTGTGACTTCTGAGTACGTCGGAAGTGGTAAAACTATCACTATATTTGCATCAAACATAGTATGCATGATATAATAGACTTTTCCTAGCTCACATGAATTCAATGTATCTCTAACAGGTACTTGACAGCTCTAATACTCCTGTGGAAGCTGAGTGACAAATTGTTACTTGTTACTCCAAGTATTAGTGGGCAGAGGGTGGCTAAGTATCTTAAATCTGGTAATTCCTCTAAGAGCGTGCAGATCTATGGTTGTACTTATACTACATGGTGCTTCACGTCTAGTATTGGAAAGTACATATATTCCAATCATGTCTTACGAGTATCTAAAGAAAAATCAGATGAAAATATGTAATTTTGTTTCAATTAACATGAGTAAACATATCTGGGGATGAGCTCTTAATTTCAATGCACAGGTGCACTTCTGACTGGCAGAACAGTAGCAGTCCTTACAATCACAACTCTAGCCACATCTATGGCAGCACGAGAGGGCCCCATACAAATGGCTGGCTTTCAGATATGTTTTGAAGTCTGGTTGGCTTTATCTTTGCTAAATGATGCTTTAGCGCTAGCTGGTCAGGTAACTAGTGAGAATTAATAATTATAGGGTTAGTTACAGAAATGGGAAACCTCTCATGATTTAATTGATCTTCTTTGAAATGATATCGTAGCTGTCTTTCTTTTTTCTTTTCTTTTTTCTCCTTGCCGACAATGCTTGCAGGCTCTCCTTGCTAGTGACTACTCCCAAGGGAACTATAGCCTCGCACGCCAGGTGACGTATAAAGTCCTTCAGGTCCGGAACCTTGTTCTAAGTTTTGCATAGTATGTGTGTGTGTGTGTGTGTGTGTGTGTGTGTGTGCGCGACCAATATCTCTATTGATTATTCAGTTATGACCTCACTGATTTTCAATGATTTAAAACAGATCAGTTTAATAATGGGAGTCTGTTTGGCTGTAATTTTGTATCTTGGATTTGGTGAACTCTCCAGTCTGTTTAGTACTGACTCGGAAGTTTTGGAGATTGCCAGATCTGGAACCTTGGTGAGAATCTACCACGACTGGAATAATTGTAAATGATTGATTGTTTATACATTACACCTTCTTTCTTGGGGAGAATAGAATATGACCTTCTAGCATGCTGATTAGATGTACTCCTTGCACTTCTGCAGGCTTTGTTTCCGCTTGGTAACATCATAAATTAGAAAGAGACACATATGTTTAGGGCTTAGTAGTAACAAGTGATTTAGCGGTTAGTCTGAAAACGATAAGTCTCGGCCTCAAAGCAGAGGACTTAAAGATCTACTGACACAAGTGTTATGAACATGTTGCATGCATATGATTGCTGACTTTTAGGTGCAATGGCTTTCTTACTGGAAATAACTCTGACACAGCTGATTGAACATATTACTCGCTAAAGCGTTTCTAAACTTATTGTGATTCATTAATGTGTTATTGAGAGGTGGTATCTTTTGTTGATGATGTCACAAATATGAGCTCAGATTAATCATTTACTCCACCCTCCCTCTTGATGATACAGTTCGTTGCTGCATCTCAACCATTTAATGCTATTGCTTTTGTTCTTGACGGGCTATACTATGGGGTTTCAGACTTCGGGTTTGCTGCATATTCCATGGTAATGCTGCATTGATCTCACCGCTCATAATTTAAAGAGACTAATTGGACGCATGTTTTCTGCCAGGTGTTTGTTGCGTTGATCTCTTCAGCCTTCATACTGGTTGCTGCTCCTACGTATGGCATTGCAGGCGTATGGGGTGGACTATTTCTATTCATGGCATTGCGAGTAGCAGCTGGAATCACCAGGTAAACTACATATATCTTCTATTCTATTAGTCGAACCTATGGCTTTCGAAGGGCTGAGTTCCTTGTTCATTTCAGGATAAGCACCAGAACTGGACCGTGGAGAGTGCTGTTGTCTGATACCGAGAAGGATAGTACTTAAGCTGCCAGAAACATCCCCAAATCTTCGTGTATCTAGATGATCCCACTTTTTAGACCGAATGAACATAAGAATGAGTAGCCAACCCCGAGTTCTCTCTTCAGGGTAGCTCTCTTGCAGCAGTTGCTGAGCCAGGGGCGATGTATGATCATACATATAGATACATACAAGTATGAAAACTTAGACTCCCTAGTCGATTACCACAACGCGATGAAACTAAGGTGCATCTGGGGTGCACCATCCATTTGGGTGATCGTCAAACGGGATATGAGTTCCCAGACGTGGCACAGTTTTGAGAAGTAATTGTGTAGCAGGGATGAGTGAATATTGCAGTTGTATTACTTCTATTACAAGGCTTGATCTGCAAAGTATCAATTCTTTTCAGCTTCTTCTGCAAACTTAGATGGAAATGAGTATACAGTCTCAGTCTTGATCTTTGATGCAAACTATTGAAGTTCATTTATAATTATTTTGAATATACAATTATATCAAACTATTCATAGATGAGCATGAAGGAAAAATAAGAACAGAAAATGGCCGGTCACAGATTTCATTTCGAATGCGAATAAGACATAACATGTAAATTGTCTCAACTTAGATGCTACACCAGATGATATATGTCGCATCTACCATCACAATTTACAAAAAAATGCCTAAATTACCAGTGGATGCACATCCAGGAGTTCATCAAATGCATAAACTCATATTTTGATTTTCTGATTTAAATCCCAGAATTCAAGTACATTACAGAAACACCTTGATTAATATACATTAAGGGAGGAGTAGAGACAGGTAGACTTTCATCCAAGGCGGTCCAACAGCAAGCAGCAAAAATAGACATCTCGTCGCACTGCAACAAAAAGTTCATCCTCCTTGAGCTTCCCAGGCAATCTTCAAAACCCACGAAAGAGAGTTGAGTTAAAAATAAGTGAGGGCAAGCTAGATTCAAAACAACCATCACATTTACAGCCGAAAATGGAGTGAATATCATAGCATGAACAAGATTGGCGTGAGAATCAAAACATCTGACAATCATATGATATAGTTGCAGTTAGATTTCAGCCTTCTTTCGGGAGGATAAACTAACTACAAAGAGATGTAAGAGATTTTCGGATGCAGATGTACGAACTAGAAGTTTGATTTTGACATGCATATTTCTAAGTACAAATAACTACTAAGGAAAAGACAGAGAAAGCAAAAGGCTGAGATGGAAAGCAATCTAAGCAAAGAGGTAAACTAAAATCTTGATAAGAGTCTTATTTCGCATGAAGCTAATGCTTGATCAGTAAACTTTCTAGTGGATAAAGGGAACTTACTATCCTTGGACTCAAGGACTAAATAATTATTGTTTAGACACACTCAGCTGAGACGGGCTTCCTAAAGTCTCCTAGTTAAGGCATGATCCTTAAATAGATGCACCCATGGAAGCTGTGGGAAACACTCTATGATTGTATGAAAATAAAATCAAGATCAAATCTAAGAGATTCGAGTGACGCTTCACAGTAAATCCCAAGATATTTTCGTTCAAAACCATTATTTCTGGAGCAGACCAATTTACATACTATATGGTTACATATATATTATCCTAATATCTCACAACACTTAACAAAAATGGAATTTTTTCCATTAGATACCACTAGTTTACTATGCAAAAGCAATAACTCAGGTAAAGAAAAAACATACAAAGAAAGAAGCTGAAATCATCAACTTAACTCACTATAATTACCTCAACTATGAAAACAGATCACCACAAAATCATGAAGAAATCATTCCAAACCAGCAACTCTGCTCCTCAATCTCATATTATGATTCTCCTGCATAACATAAAACCCCTAAATTGCATCATACACCATTCCCAAACCATCAAAAATGTTTACTCATCTCAAATTTCAGTAGCTTCACATCAAAATTGAATAAAAAAATTGAAAAATTTCATCAGCATTGTCACCTGCTCAAGAACTTTAGCATTAGAGTGCTCTACCAATTTCGACAAGGTATCAATCTTCGCCAGCATTTTATCATACAAATCCTCCATCTCCGCTGTGTATGCCGCCTCAGAGCTCATCAATCTACTCACCCGCCCAATGTCAAACCCTTCCGCGCACAAATCCAGCTGTTTCTGATTTCTCAATTGATCTCGTTTCCCGGCCAAACTCTCATCGATTTCGTCCTCCACCATCGCATTCGGACCCCTCAATTCGCAATTCATCATCGGAAGCTGCGAATTAGGGCTGAACGAATCGTATTGCGACCGAAACGAGGGCCCAATGTTGACAATTGACAAACTTTTAGGCTCGAAGGAGCCGCCTCTGAATTGAAACGCCTTGTATTCGTGTGTGTGAATCAGCTGATCGTGAAACGGCGTGGTGATTAGGAGGAAGAGAGAAGGGGGAAGAGAGAGGGTCGAATTTTGGGGGGTAATTGCGAGGAGGGGGGAGGAGGAGAGAGAGCGGGAGGCGGTGGAGTCCTTCAAAGAGGGTCGGAGGGGGGTTTTGCGGCGGGCGGAGAAACAGCCGAGAAGGCAGGTGGAGGAGGACGGCGGCGGCGGCGGAAGGGGGAGGTGGGAGGGGAGAGAGAGGAAGGAGGTGATGGTGGTGATGAGAAGTGAGGTGGGGGCGGCGGCGGTGGGGTGGTCGGAGAGGGGGTTTGAGGTGGAGACGGCGGCGTGGCCGAAGAGATAGCCGTGGGAGTCGCCAACGGCGGAGGAGGCGCGGTGGAGGAGGGAGGCTAGAGAGGAGCCGGAAATTTGGATCTTGTCGATCGGAAAATCGTCCATTGTTGGTTGCTTACTCACTACCGTGTGTTGTGTGTGTGATTTTTTGAAGAGATGAAAATTGAAATAGATTTGGTGATTAATAATTGTGTTCACTGCAATTCATTGCAATTGCAGTACTTTAATAAATGGATTTCAAAACTTATATGCTATTTGGTCACGGTTTTTGCGTATCAACCTATTAATAATATAAAGTTTTATTGTCAAAATAAAAACTTCAATCAAAATTGCAAATCGTTTCTTGAAAAACATTTCTAAAACTGGACTTATTAGGAAAGCAAGGAATTATGCATAATGGTATTATAAACAAGATATACATATAATGGACAATTGCCAAATACTTTTTTCTTATTTTTATTACAAGCTTAACTCCATACAATTGCAACCAAATGATAATTCACTATGCTTTTAAAGAAAAGAAAAAAATCTATATGCTTTCTTTCTTCAACCTATCTCACTCACTTTTAGCTGAAACTGCAGCTTCATCAACGGAAGCATGCTGCAGCGTTGCATTATTTATGGAGTCGAGCTTCAATTCTTCAAGTTTTTGGAGCACTTTCGTCGCTTGAGGCAACGGATCAACACAATGTAGAGCTAATTTCAACACATTGAGCAATTCCTCACCAATGTCAGGTGCATCTCTCATTAGCTCCACATCAAACACTTCATTAGTCCATTCCTCCTTCACGATCGACGCCACCCACTGAGGCAGTTCTAGGTCAAGCCCGCCAAAAACCTCGCTTGGAGACTTCTCCGTCAGGAGCTCCAGCATGATCACCCCAAGGCTGTAAACGTCGCTCTTGGCACTTGCATCCTTCATCTTGGCAAGCTCGGGTGCCCTATACCCCACTGATCCAGACGTTGCATTTTCACATCGTCTAGTTATTAGGTCTTACCATGGAGGAAAGACGAGAGAGATCCATGAGGCATGTAGTCGTAGACGAGGAGCTTCTCCCCCTTAGGTCTGATGTAGTAAGCTAAGAGAGGCAAGACATTCGGATGCCGGATCCTCCCAAGCTGAGCCACCTCAATTTCAAACTCTTTCTGTGCCTTTGTCATCTTCTCCCTCAGCCTCTTCACCGCGACTTGACTGTTGCCCTCCATCGTAGCCCTGTATGCCATTCCATACGCACTCTTCCCCATTATCTCCGCAGATGCGCACAGCAGATCATCGGCTGCAAATACAAGAGGGCCATCGAAATGAACCAACTTCCCACCTATTTCACCCCTTGACTTCCCCTCTTCCTCCCCTCCTCTTCTCGCTCTGAGCTTCCATAACCTCTTTCCTCCCGATCAAGCAGCAGAGAAGCACACAGCATGTTATCAACAGAACTCTGAGAAGAGCACTGCTGGCTGCAATGAGGATTATATCCCTTGTTCTCAAGTTTGTACCATGATGCCTTCTAACTTCTTCCCCCTTGAGAAGGGGAAGAAGGTAGGTTTTGAGGCTCTTGAGAGGGGCATGTGGTTGAGCTACTATACCCACAGAGGTGATCATCATTCCCAAGAAAGGAGCTCGATTTGAACCTCGTGGCAAGAACAGACGGGACGGCCCCAGAGAGGTCATTGTACGAAACATCAAACACAGACAGATTATGTATATTGACAAGAGAAATTAGAATTTCCCCTTTGAAGGTATTGTTGCTCAAATCCAAAACAGAGAAATAGCCTAGTTTTCCAATGGATGGTGGGATTAGCCCATCAAGATTGCTGCTCTTGAGATTCAGAATCTCAAGAGAAGTCATCTTGGATAGACTAACCAAAATCACCAGAAATCCCATTATATGACAAATGAAGAAAACCTCAATTTCAAAAGCCAAGAGATTTAAAGCTCACACACATTCATCAGAGATTTAGAAAAAGTAAAATAAAAGAAAATCGATCGCAACAAAAAAGTTTATTTCAATGATAATAATGCTAAGCTTGAAATGCACACAAATGATGATCGAGATCATTCGGCATAATTGAGAATTGATTCCAATGAAAATGGCAAGAAAATTTACAGCCAGTAAAAATCAACTAATTAATACTGGTGAAAAATCAACCAATTCATCTAACTAATTAATCTAATCCAAAAAAAATAAAAAATTGATTGAAGGTTCCTGATTTGGGGAAATTCTCAAGCCCTAGAGGCGATGGACGGCTGAGGAACGGGAGCGCCGCCGGCGAGGAAAGAGAGGAGGCTGGGAACTCTCGCGATCGGCTCCGCCTCGTCGAGGAAGAGATCTTCCGGAACCCTAAAAGCACCGTGCGCGAAAACAACGGCGAGGCCGACCATGAGCGCCGACACGAGTATGTACCCGACGCTGGTGAGGAAGAGCACGACGACGGTGGAGACGATCAGCGCGAATAGCACCGAGCGATCGGAGAATTGGCGGCCGAACACGGAAATCGGAGGATCCGACGCCTGGCGGAAGAAGTAGAGGAACAGCCAGGCGGCGAGGAGGGCGGAGAGGAGAAGGAGAGAGAGCGGATTCGTCAAGAGTGAGATCGCGAGCACGGCGGTGACGATCATGAGGTAGTTGGTGCGGAAATAGCTGTAGTTTTTGCGCATGCGGAGGTTTGCGTCGGAGAAGGATTCCGGCTTCGCGAAGCCGGAGCGATCAGCGAGCTCCGACCACGGGCGGCGGTCGGAGAGGCCGGAATTGATCGTCTGGGAGATGCGGGATAAAAGAGCGCCCACGGCGGAGGGGGAGGACGATTGCTGATCGCCGGCGGCGGCGGTCGCGGCGGCGGGATTTGATGCCATTGTTTGAAATTTTGAGATTAGTGGTTTAGCGGTGGCGGGCATACGCTGGTAAAAAATATAAACAGCGAGTCTTTCGGATATGGTAGTCGTCCATGTCAGCTTGTGGATGCTTTGACTTCGCCAGTTTCTTTGGCCCGTGCCCGTTTTTTATATAACGGCATTTTCCTTTTTTATAGTTAATCATATTAATTAAAGAATAGAAACAATCAGCAAATGTAAACGAACCAATTTAAATTAGGTTTAATCCTATTTTACTTACCCAATTTTCAGTTTTTTCGCAAAGTGTTCACAGTTAATGTTTTGTTTTGTTTTTCAAAATCCTTACTTTTGGGAGAAGTTTAATTTATGTCTTTCTTGACATAATTCAACATCAGAACGATGAATCGACTCATCAGATTCTTAGGTGTATCATAGTTTAATTGATGTGAACTCATCGTTATGACGTTGTGTTCTTTCACGCGAAAAAGCATAAGTTGAGAATATTTTTCGGAGAATACTGGAAATTGGAAAGACAAAACAGTATTAACCCTTTTTTAAGTTGTGAGCACATAACATACCACATTAGTTGCATTACTAGCTTGCTATATCATCTACTATAAACACATACAAATCCAAATCTAGATAGAAATCAGTTGGAATGTAAATTATGTAATGCTCTTGTGACAGACCATGATAGAGTGATATCAAAGTATGTCTTCGCCAAGTAGAGAAACATAGTGTTGGTAACATTCAGTTAGCCTCTATCTCAGGCATATTCCATCAACAAATGTAAAATGAACCATGGTAGTAGCATCGAATTATGATAATATAGACTAACAAGATACCAATCAGATTATGCATTCATAGATGTATGCATAATCCGGAAATTCAACATCAGATCTAGAAGGTTGATCCGTTCCATCCAAAGTCGGAACCCTGCAACAAAAGAAAGTTGATAGTTGATATCAAATCTGTAAAACGTACTATCAAATGGTTGAATGCAATTACATTTATAACCAGAAGTTGATCTACTATAGTAACTTAGAACCTCTAATCACAGCTCTAAAACAGTGAAAGTTTGATTTCATGATTTAGAACTGATGTAAAGCGTGCAGACTTGAATATATTCTTGAATCTAAACAAGCAGATGAATGAAATGAGAAGACACGACGCCATTTTTTCAGGTGCTTACCTTGGCCTCGTAGAATTTGAGGTAGAATCGTGATTTTGGAACACCCAGCTTAGCCTCAAGTACGTCTGCAATAGCAGCGCTCAGTTTCTTGTTCACATTGGAGTTAAGGCCTCCAATTGAGACCACCTCTCCGTATGCAGCAGGGTCCTCCGTCCCCCCAAACGCTATGGGCACAGATCCCTTCAACACGATCATCACATACTGCACAAGAAACGGACAAAATAATGGACTAGCACCCTCTAATTCACCAAGCAAAACCATGATATCAGTCTTGTTTTGACATATTAAAGTCTAGTGGATATCAAAGGGAACTGAAACTATGCACTCGAAAAATGTTTTCAAGAGCTTCCAAATAGAATATCCAAACCTAAAAAACCTATAGAACTTACAAAAAAATGCCAAGTCCATCCAACTCAAAGGTAAGGAAACATTCATAGTGACACAAACGTGAACACACACTGCTCCAACTACCATAACCTTATACAAGAGGCGTTCGACTTCTGAAATGCAAGTCCATGATTCATCGAAGTGATTATAATTCTTAAACCACATACAACCAAACCTCCAAGCAATACATGTTATCTCACTTTCACCAAATTTGAACTCCGAATGCAAAACAGGAGCAAATGTTGCAGCATAAGCAACTTTAATTCTTCGTACATTATCTCAATTTCACATAATTTGAATTCCGGATGCAATATAGGGAACCTAAGGACGAAATCTTGCAGTGTAAACGAAATTACCAATAATTCCACCACCTGTTTACATAAATCCTTAATTTTCCACACAAAAACAAGTTAATCGCAGCGAAATTTCCCCAAACACCATGTGACCATGATTACACCCATCAAACATTTCAGCATACGCAATCAGATAGCCTATATCGAAGATAAATAAACTACGATTACGAAAACCATAGTCTCAGCACAAAATTAATCAACACGAGTTCAAATCAGCGCATAAATATTTTTCAAAAAAGAGTAGATAAGGGGCATACAGCTTCAGGTTTGCCGATGATCTTGGCGACGGAGGAGGAAGCTTCGGAGAGGATGGAGGAAGTGTCTATGCCCTCTAGGCTCACGTTGGTCGACAGGTTCAAGCACGGCATCGTTGCTTCTGTCGCTCTTCGTTCTTTCTCTCTCTAAAAACTGTGCGTTTCTACAACAATAAAACCAATTTGTCCTGCTACTTCTTCAGTCGCGGATGGCCTTGAATTTGTTTTTACCAATTTACCCCTTAAACATTTCGTTCACAAAAATTATCATATTTATGCTCATTTCCAAATAAATACATATATTAATATACATAACTAGCCTATCTAGATAGTCAAAATTAATAGTTGGTCACAATCTTAAAAAATTAAAATATAGATGAATCTGACTTGAAGAGATATAAATGTCCTTATTTTAACTCATCTATTTTCACCACACCTCTCCCAATTCAAATTTATGAGTTTTCTCTTTATTCAAAAATTTTATGGACTTTCTCTCTTCGATTCTTTTATCTTCTAGCTAAACGGCGTCGACAGAAAATAAATTTTCGAAGCTTTCTACTTTTGAAGTTGTTGGTTATCGTAAGCTTTCTCTGACGGCGGTGGCTATCGCGGTATATACTACAGGTGGCTGTCTTCGATTATCTTATCTACACTCTTTCTCGACGGGGTTGGTGGCGGAGAAGGACTCCAAACTTTCTGATATTCGACATTGTTAGTTATCTAAAGCTCTCGCCTGCTGTGGTGTATACCAAGGGGCGACTGTTACTCAGAGTTGATAGACTCCACTATTTTTAATTTCGGTATAAATGGTATGAATCGTCCGAGTTCATGCCATACATACCAAACTAGCGCGTGTAGTTCCTAGTCCATATGCGCTCTAGTTGGTATACTTGGTACGAATTCATCCAATTCATACCATGCTTAACAAATTCGGCAGTTCTCATATGAATGGTATGTATTCGGTTAATTCAAACCATGCTTACTGAATCTTTGCTAACATTGCTGAGGTCGGCCTCGTGCAGTATTGATACGCAAGGTATGAATTGACCGAATTCATATCATGTATAATTGTTATGATTTTATTTATAAATTGGTAATATATAATAGCTCTATTTATACCCTTATCATTACTCCATCTCCTCTCAACCCTAATATGCGCCTCTACTTATTCTCTCTCAGTCCTAAGTGGCCTCCTATCAACTGACCACCACACATGCACTGTCGGCGGCGCAGTACCAATGACCTTTTATGTAGAAAATCGAAGTACATATATATAAAATGTTACCCATATACAAATCTATTATATTTTAGTAATGGAAATAAAGATCTTATGGGTTTATTCAAGTTGTTGTTGTTTTTCTCTACACTTTGAATATTTGCTCTCTTCCCTATCTAATTGGCGGGGGAGGTAGGAGAAGCAACGCTTACTGAGGATGAAGGTGTTGCTTTAGCTGAGATAGTTCTTCATTGGTGGCGGCGCGGTGCCATTAACCCGCAGATACAGATCTGGTTGCTCCTTCTCACGCGTACCACAAATTCGGTTGCTCCTTCTCGCGCCGGTATGTGAATATACATGCCCTTCACAAACGGCCACAAATACTCTTCTGACACCGCCACGAATGCGTCTCTCTGTCAACCGGCATACATGACACAATCATAATGTAACAGATCTGGTTGCTCATTCTTGCGCATACGACGGATTCGGTTGCTCATTCTCACGCATCCGGCATAAATCCAATTTTGCGCCAACCTCGGATCGGTAGGCTATTGCAGGAGAAACGGAAATTCCCGCCTTTTTCCCTCACTCGTTTTCCTCTCACACTGACGCATTTGCTGTTGCAGACACTAATCTTCTTCAACATCTGCTTCATAAATATTCATTTATCCTAGAATCATTGCATTTATACTAATTTATCCTAGTGTCAGTATTTTATTTTGTTGTACTATTTTGGCATATTATAGATCTTGCAATATTCCAAGAGCTTTTGTATTTAATGTATTTGATAGGAATTTAGTAATGGATATGGAGGAGAATGAGAAATTTATGTTCCAATGCAACTTCAGTTGTTTTTTAATGTATTGTCGTTGGTTTGATTGTGGTTGGATTTTTTTGATTGGTAGAACATTGCATTTTTTGGTCGTTTTTTGAATATGATGAAAAAGATAAGAATACCATGCATACCCAAACATGCACGTACACGGCCTCGCCACTGTGCGCGCAAGATTGATATGCACGGTATGAATTCTACCAATTCATACCAAGCATATGAAACCTTTTTGGTGCAGAGTTTAGTATGCATGGGATCAATTGGCAGAATTCATACCATGCTTACCAAACGTTAGCGCGCGCATCTAGTATGCATTGTATGAATTCTGCCAATAGACCCCACACATACTAAACTCTGCGCGCGCAGGTTTCGTACGCATGGTGTAAATTCAACCATTATACCATTCTTACCAAAGCTTACGTGCGCAGTGACGAGGTCGGTTAAACTTACACAACTCTCATAATTCGGTTAAACTCTCAATCCTAATTCTCACTCTCTATATAACTACTCTTACTTCTCATTTCTCTCTCAACCCTATTTTGCATCGCTGCCTCCAACCACAACCGTCTGCTTATGCGTCGCTGTCTCCAACCCCAAGAGTTGTCGGCCCGATAGCCATAGCCCCACGACCATGGTCGTGGCCGAAGATCTATGAATAAAAAACAATTTATAAGTTTTTTAATGAAACGCTCAATAGAAAAACTAAAACGTTAAGGTCACCAATTTTTTCTAAATCGTTATCTTTAATTACACAAAAAGCCCCTTTTCAATTCTTAATTATTCTAATGACCTCATTATACTTATTTTAGCTCCTTAATATCATATAAATTAATATCTAATCATTTTACTTAATTTCGTGTGTTAATTCAAGGAAATTCGCCCTAAATCGGAGAATTTTCGCATCAGAAAACTATTTTAGATTAGGCCCAATTTTTGGGATGTTACATGAGTGGTAGCTACCGAGACATGCTGTTACACCATATTGGGAGTCCGACTAATGGCTCTGTCTACATCTGCAACATCATTTTCTTTGATAGCTCTTTGTATTTCTCTTCCAGGGCTTGTCGGAGCTTGACCTTTGGATCGTGGATGTATTCATCATTCGTTTTGCTGGTTGAAGGGGCCGGTTGTGGTAGAGTTGTGGAAGTTCTTGGAAAGGTAGGAAAGATGTGGACCTCCTGAATATCAGCGGGTCAGGGTCGTGGTGATGAGAGCTCGGAGTCGCAAGAAGCTGGTGCAGGATGTGATGGGCAGGTCTGGTATCCTCGAGGCGCTGCCTCATTGATGAGTAGCAATATGTTGCTACTTTAGGGGATCTATTCGAGCTTAAATCGAGCACATATCTACACTAAAAGGTTAAATTGGGCAGGAAATCAATGAAATAGGAGAAAGGAGCCGATGAGCGGAGAGAAATGAGAACGAGCTATTTTAAGCCTTCAAAATGACCAGTTCGTCAGCTTGGCAGATAAACAAGATCAGCTCGGTAAAACCGTCGGCTCGGCAGTTCGACAAAAAGTTCCAGATCGGCAACACTGACCTCGGCAGCTCGCCAGATCGGCATAACACCAGTACAACATTCAGCTCGTCAGTTCGGTGTTGACCGCAGTGAAAGGACTGGCAGAGGTGAATCAGAGCAATCATCCAGAATAGATAAAGTGGTCCCCAAGTAGGTTGGTGAGCTGGCACTCCCAGCACATGCAGAGGGTCAGTTCAACCAGAAGAAAGTGGAAGAAAACCTAACTTGGAGGAAGGGAAAGCCACTCTATAAAAGGGCTGGAAAGAAGAGTTCCAAGGGGGGGAATTTATTATTCACGATACACATATTCAGAAACTGGAGATTAGAGTTTTTTTAGTTAGTGTTCTTAGATAATTTCGAAATATTTTGTGAAGAAACAGCTGTGCCATGGGATAGAGAACAAGGACCTGTTACCTTTTGCTGAAGTTCACTGTTACATCGCTTTTATTGATTTTAGCTTCTCGATTTCTTTCCGTTTTAGTTAATATTAATCTTTTAGTTCGGTTGTTTTTCGTTGAGATTTAATTTCTGCATCTTAGCTTCAGATTCAGTGCTATTTTCCTTTCTAATAGATTAATATTGCTCTTAGCTAAAATCAGTTAGTCTTTGTGCCGATCTAAAAATCAGTTCATTTTGTTATTCGCAAGTCGATTTTTGAAGAAGTTGATAAGTGTTTTAAGACTTTTTTTCGAGGTCGAGTTTTCAAGAGTTTTCAGTTTGTTCATCTGGTTCATTAATGAAGTTTTGGAAGAAAGTTTATGTGTTCTTTTCCTTTTTAAGTTCGACAGCTTAGCTGGGTTTACATTTCTGTTTGTCTCTGTAATGCTCTGTCTTATTTCAGTTTCTAAAAGCTGCTTTTCTGTTTTAAAAGTAGGTTAGTTAGAGTCCAAAAATAGAAAGTGGGTTTGTTACTTTTGTTTGTTTTCTTTTAAAAGCTCGATAGTTTAATTTCGGTGTTATTTTCCGATTAGTGTTTAATCTCGATTTCAGTTCCAAGGTGTTTTAATTTGATTCCAGTTATTTAGCTCTTTCTCGCTTAACTAAACGGTTTAGATCCCACGTCGTTAATTAGTTTAATTAGTTTAATCAAGTTAATCTTTATTTCTTTTTATTTACCCCTAAGTTAGGCATGGCGGCATCGCCGACTTCCCTAGGCATGAGACACATAACAAACTTCCGTTCCTTGTGGGTTCGACACCCTTTACTTACCCTGTGCTAGCCAATAGTATAGTGGAAGTGGGGATTTATAAATTTCTTGATAGGCTAGATTTGTGCTCTTAATTTCCAACGACACGCACGAATTTAACGACCTACCAATTACTCATTACACCATATACTTTTTTCATCGAATATTTAATTTTTTTTATAATATGAATACGAAATTAAATGGAGTGGAGAGTTGTATTTTTATATTTAGCCCTACTATATTTACCCCTACTCCTGTGTTTCAGTTTGAGCAGATCAATATGTGGGCCGCAATTCGGGCCTTGTATAAAGATACGATACTTCAATTCAGGTTAATTGAAAAGCTTAGACGCTTTCAAATGGGCCAATTCAACGCTTTATCTAACAATTTATTCAAATTCAATCGACTTCGGGCCGCGTTTAATAGACTCATCATTAATTTCCATCGTATTTTCTTCAGAGATTCAATGAACAAACTACTTCTTGACTAGTATCCTTTCAGAACATTCCTTTTCATCGTATATAATCAATTGTATTTTTATTTTTTCCATCTCACGCGTTTTACAAGTAATCAAATCTTGATTAGTCATGAACCGGTACTGGTGGATATACACATGTTAATTGTCTCATATCAAAATTATGAAGTAAGAGAGATTGATGAATGGCAATTTATGCTAGTTTAGGGTGTCTAATCGAGCTTAAATTGAGCATATATCTACACTAATTAGGTGATATTGGGCAGGAAACGGAAAGAAACGGGAACAAGGACAAAGTGCTAAGAATTGAAGGAAGTGGCTAAGGAATGCAGAAAGGAGAGCAGAGTGGACGTTCGTTCTGGCCAGCTTGCTGTGCTGAAAGAGGGTCCGTACAGAAGTGGCCCCAGGCAGTTTTCTGTGTGAGATGTCGCCACCAGCCGCGTGGAGGGGCAATTTTGTCCATCCTAGAAGACCTAAAACAGTAACCTAGCTGGAGAACAAGAGGGGAGCCGCACTATAAGAAGAGGATGGAAGAGAGAGAAAGAGGATCCACTTATCACACACACCAACACACTTCACTTCACTCTTTCATCTCCTGCACAATCTCACTTAGAACCAGTTTTGGGGTAGAACAAAGCCTCTGCCATGATGGGATAGGGCAGAGGGAGGATACCAGCTGTTTTGTTTTGCTTTCTTAGAAGCTTGCTACCTTTACATTGCTTCGTTTGTAGTTTGCTTAAGAATTTCTGGTTTCTCTTGTTTTCAAGATGTTGGACTTTTAAGTTGCTGTTAGTTTAGCTTGGTTGGATTTTGTTCCGTGTTCCCTGTTATTTTAGCTACGAAATATGGAGTTTAACTTGTTTTTCCTGTTTTGGAGCTGTTATGCAATGAAGTTTTAGTTGTTTAGTTTGAATCAGTTTTTTTTTCTTGTGTTTTTTTTTTGTTGTTGAACTCATTTTGAAAGGAATGTTTTGAGTCTTGGATAAAATGGTCTGTTTATAACTTGTTGATGCAGTTTTCTTTTGGTTTCCTTGCATTTTTCGTAGCATGTTCATAGCATTTTCAGCTTGGTTCCTTTTTCCCGTAGCTTTCCATTTTTCTGCCTGCACATTCTGTTTCTGCCAAATTGCCCTGACTGCTCCTCTGTTCCCAGCCTCCTGCACTGCCTGCATGTTTCCCAGTTTGAACCTACAATTTCTACATGTTAAGGAAGCCACATTGTTTTTTTTCCAAAAATAGAAGTTTGACTATCTTTTGCTTTTGTTTTAACTTGTTGATTGAATCATGTCTAGTGGGTCTAGCTAGCTCTAATCTGAATTGTTCAGTTGGTTTTAGCATTAGTATTTCAATCTCAGCATGTGATTTCAAGGAAAACTTAAGTTTATTTCTCGAACACCTTTAGAATTTAGGTAGCAGTCACTGCAATTTTCCAGTACCTTTAATCTGCCCAGCTTGTTTCCTGTTTTATTTAAGTTGCCCAGTTTGTTTGAAATGTTGCCTGTTAACTTGCTTGTTTAATTTTGGCATTCAATGCTTAGTCGTCTTTCAGAGTTTTGACCTTTAATTTGCCCAGTCTCTGTTTCTTGTTTTCAAGTTGCCCTGTTTGTCTTTGTGATTATGTTTGCTAATTTTTGCTTGTTTAGTTTGTTTAGTTTCGTAGGTTAGAATTGTTTCCCACGCTTTTAATTAGTTTATTTCCTGTTTTCCTTCCTTCCATTGGCTTTAGGCGTGGCGGCATCGCCGACCCCTCTTAGGCATAGTAGAACACATATTGAAATCACCATTACTCATGGGTTCGACACCCTTACTTACCCTATACTAATCCAATAGTATAGTGTATAGTGGGAAACATATAAATTAATTGATAGGCTGAGTTTGCTTGTGCTTTAAATTCCAAAGACAATCTACATAGCAAATTTAGATCCTATCATGAAACTCATGGTGGTGGGATAATGGGGCACTTTGGAATTCATAATACATTGGAAATTTTGCATGGACAATTCTTTTGGCCTAAAATGCATGCATAACTTGCATGCAAGCTAAGTCTAAATCACATCCACATAGTCTGTACAGACCTTTACCAATTTCTAGTGCAAATTGGGAGGATATTTCTATGGACTTTGTCATGGGTTTGCCAAGAACAAAAAGAGGTAAAGATTCTGTTTTTGTGGTTGTTGATAGGTTTTCGAAAATGGCACATTTCGTTCCATGTCATAAGAGTGATGATGCATCTCATATTGCTGATTTGTTCTTTAAGGAAGTTGTTCATTTGCATGGTGTTCCTAGAACTATTGTGAGTGATCGAGATGCTAAATTTGTGAGTCATTTTTTGTGTGTGTTATGGAATAAATTAGGAACTAAACTTCTGTTTTTTACTACTTGTCATCCACAAACTAATGGATAAACTGAAGTAGTTAATAGGATTTTGTCTCAATTGCTTAGAACATTGATTAAAATAATTTTTTACCTTTTGCTGAATTTGCTTATAATCGAAGTGTTCATTATGCTACTAACTTTTCTCCATTTGAAGTTGTTTACGGTTTTAATCCATTAAGTCCGCTTGATTTGATTCCAATATCAATTGAGAACATGCAAGTCTTGATGGAAAAGTTAAGGCTAAAATGGTGAAAAGATTGCATGAAAATGTAAGGCTCAATATTGAAAAGGGGACGGAGCAATATGCAAAGCAAGCCAACAAGGGCCGAAAGCAAGTCATCTTTGTCTAGGAGATTGGGCTTGGCTACATATGAGGAATGAAAGATTTCTTTCTAAAATAATGTCTAAGTTGCAGCCAAGAGAAGATGGACCATTCCAAGTTTTGCAAGAGTGAATGATAATGCTTACAAACTTGACTTACCATGTGAATTTAATGTAAGTGTTATTTTCAATGTTTCTGATTTATCTCCTTATTTTGGTGAACTATATCCGAGGACGAATCCTCTTGAAGAAGAAGGAAATGATAGAGACGCAAACGAGCTACCTAAGGACAACAAGATGATCCTTTAATCATTCAAAGTGAGCCAATTACAAGAGCTAGAGCTAAAAAAATAAAGGATTTTATGATGGTTTTAATTGCTGAAATAAAAGCTCAAGTCTAAGACCAATCTACATTAGGTCAAATGGTGAATATTATTGAAGTTGATAGGCTAACTTATACTTGAAGTATGGGCTCATTACTTATCACATTTTGGAGACCCAAATTGAAAAATAAAAGCTCATATTCGTTCAAATGGGAACAGCCAAAGAAAAAGTCATTTTATGTTATTTTTTGTGTTTAATGAGTAGCTTTTGAATTTCTAAAACTAAATAAGGTCTTGGATAGAAAACTAAAAGTTGAACAAACTAATATTGATTACTTTCTAATTCTAGAATAAAAAGAGCTTTAGCCAAGTATGGCTAAAGACAAACCAAACAAAATAAGAACGTAAAAACAATCTAAACAAGCTAAAAGAACCCGTATGAATGGTTTTTGTCGTGTCTTCGATTGCTTCACGAACTTTCTTTTGCTTTGCCAAGGACTTCTCCAACAAGTTGGTGGATGAATGGTGGCACAAATTATGTGAAAAATGTGATTTGAATGGTGTTATAATGTCTCTCAAAACTGTGCATGTAGGCCCTTTATATAGGCACTAAAAGCCTAGAAAAAATAGAGCTCGAATGGCCAAGGATAGAGTTTTTCATGCAAATCCGAATCGGATAACGGGCCTTGTGGAAACTTAGGCTTCCCAAACGGGTTGTGTCCGAACACGGGCTTCGATTTCAGCCTAGGAGAAGTGGAAAATGGGTCATGTGGGAATCATGTCTTCCAAAACGGACCGTTTGGCGTTTCGGCCTTCTGGCAACGGTTTTGTAAAAATCGCCAAAAATTCATACGTGTTCGGATTGATCTGAAATTTTGATATAACCTTCCCAACATCTTGAACTAACTTCTGATAAAATTTCAGGCAAAAAAAATATGTTTTGATTGGTCAAACGAGTTTTGCATGAACGGCTGAATCGGAGGTCGAAATCTGATTTGAGATAATTCATTTCTTGCTTCCCATTTCGTTTTCTTCTTCCGTGTGATACAAAATCTTCATCCAAATGGCTTCATACTTTCTCCATTGTATTTTGACTCCATTTTAAGTACTTGTTTCCTTCATAACTCAACAAACTCCATTTATGGCAGTAACTAAAGCATGCCCCAAAATTTCAACGAATTATCATCAAATTAATGACTTCATACTGCATATTTTCTCATGTAGATTTTCCAACTGATCTCCCCATCCTCACCACGTGATCGTGTATGCGTGTCCATGACTAAACACTTTGTTGAAAGTTCCATCAAATGCATCATGTTCGTTTGTGAACAATGAGAGCCCTTCAACTTCATTTTTTCTTTCTTTTCCTCCTTTAAATCCTTTGTCTGGGATTTCCAGACTAATATTTTTCTACTATTTCAACCCTTACTCAAATTTAATGCCGTCTGCTGATTGTTTGCTGTAGAATTTGTACTGACAAGCCTTTTCATCTTCTACTTGTAAAATCAATTCCAATCAATTCAAACGAGTGGGGGAGGGTCTTGATTATGGTAATTCTATGTCAACCTTGATTTTTTAACTGTCAACAACAAAATCAAATCAGTAAATGTACACCCATAAGGCCATGTAACAGTTTATCTGAAAATAGTGCAATGTGGCAATTTCAGCCAAACGTGTAAATTACTTATTTACTTATGCAATTAAAACTATCTTTCCCTACAAATTTTTGACAATTGAAGAAAAGTGTCATGCACGAGAACTATCCGAGCAAGTGAGAGAATAATCTTACGCAACATCTTTCATAAAGTAATACCAAAATAAATGGTGCTCGTTTGTGCCTTTTAATAAACAAACAAAAACTAATAATCTCAGCTTTACAAAGACTTTCATTCCCAGCTTATCTCATAACAAAATGAAAGTTTTTTCTCCTATCCAAAACTCACAAGTCACCGAAATGACCATGTTTTTCAGTTTCTCCTTCCTCATATGTTGAATTTAGAAGGAACGGTATCAAAATCATCATAATCAAATCTCTGTCGCTCCCTCCCAACCTGAATAGGCAAAACGGCCAAATCAACAGATGCAGTTTAGTTTTGCAGAAACAAAAGAATCTAACTTTGCTGCAGGTGATGCATATGACTGTCTTGTGTAACATTAAAAGAACTGAATACATACCTTTCCAAGGTAGGAAGGGTCGCATGACATAACTTCATTCATGGTTGTTAGTTTCTTTGAGAGCATCATAATCCTGAAATAGAGTTTAATGGCAGACATCAGATTCGGAGGTGATTTGAACACATTTTTGCCAATTCATTCATGTCCTAGAATCTAGCAGATGGAACTGTTTATCGAATAAACTCTGTGCAAATATGCAGCATTCACATGCTATTGGTTTAGACTCTAGGATCCAAAAAAGCAACAAAGTTTAGAAGATATCCCTAATAGCCAGCAAATTCAGAAGGATCATATACTTTCTTGCTACATGATTTTATGATAACATACATACCTCTGGATTGAGAAGTCAAGGCGTTCAATCATCTCACAGGTTTTGTATTGCTCGGGGTCCTCAAGGAATCTAACCATTCCATCCTTCTGGTTGATTGTAGCATAAATGTCACCTTCTTGAATCTATTTCCAGAGATAAATAATAACATCAGTCATCAGATCAAACCAATAATTTTCAGTACATTACCAAACAAGATGAGTGTGTCATGCTTAAAACTTACCATTTGAAGAACATGCATCTCAGCCTCTTTTGGGCTATTTAATTGAACTGTACTCGCTATGTCTTGGAGGGAGAGAGTCAGGTATGTCTGAGTCAACCTCTGAATATTGCGTTTATACATTGATGACACCACTTGTTTCACCAACCCAAGATTATTGTCCTGGAAGTTGAAGAAAATCTCACATCAGGCTCAGAATGGAAGCACCAGAATGAAGAACTTCAATGCAATTTACGAATTTCAATGCAATGAAAAAGGCTTACACTTTCAAACTTGTCCTTGTTTATCTGCACACACTTCTCAACCTCTGATACTTTACCGGTACTATAGCTATTTACCAACTCAAGGTAAGACTGCTCAAAAAATAGAATTTAACGACTGAAAGTTAAGAAATAAAACAAAGTATGAAGTATGCACAAGGAACTTATATGATTAAAAAAGAGCTCATAAGAATGACAGCAATAACAGAGACTGGAAATAAAATTGACCTAATTAAAGCTCCAGCTACAAAAAACCCCAAAGTTCCATTGCTTGGAGAAAATTGATAAAGCAAATCATGTTAATGCCAGATCCATATGTAATTGAAACAACATACCAGGACAAGTTGAAGCATATAACTGATTTGTGCTAGTTGGTTCAAATTCAAAGTCAACGCATTACACATAGGTCATATTAGTGCATTCATCTCTGTTGGCTTCAATGATAATTGGTTTCATGTAGTAATCATTGATTGCAGAAGATTCCAAGTGATTTAGTCTAGAAAAGTAGGCCTTGATGCTTTAGACATAGAATTTTCGAGGCATCGACACGAATGTGCATGCAATAATAATAAACTAAATGCTTTTCACCAAGAATAGTTTACACCAAATGAACAGACCATCTGATGCCCTAGTAATAAAGGATAATTGGTTCCCTGAAAGTACCTGAGAGAAATTCTTTAGATTCCTTTGAGCAGCTGATGAAGTATACTTGGGAAAACTAGTAGCAAACTGCCATCAAGATCAAGATGGGAATAAGCTTAAGCATTTTCACAGGCTGAAAACAATTATGCTAAAGATAGTTTTTGAAAGAAAGGCACTCAGCAAAAAATCAAGAGCTAAAGCTATCAACAACTGAAAGGAAATATATTACAAGAAAGATTCTTCAACATAGTACAAATACGGAGAATATGATACTTCAACACTACAAAAACCGAACGTAAGAGTTCATGAAATTTTAGTCAAAAACGAAAACTCGGGTTGCAAATTGTACCCCAAAAAAGTTACAATTGCAAAGATTAAAACTATCATAGTTTCAGTAGCAAAGGGTACAAGTATAGATTTACATCATTCTTCCTACATACCTGTCCAAGATGAATGAGAGAAACTAGAATATATTTTTTGTATGCTTCAACTGCTATAGCACTAATAATGGGCATAGGTGCAGTTACAACCTAAAACAAAGATAAAAAAAATAAAGTTAATGATAATGTTATAACACTAGTATATTATATATAAATAAGAACCTAGCATAAACTAAATTCTAAGGTAATAATCATCAGAATGTACATACATTGTGTAAGAGCTCTAAGGCTTTGCGAAACTGCTTTTGTCCTATGCAAATCATACCCCTAAATCCCAACAATCAAATAATGTATCAGTAAGCTTTATGTCAATCTTCATTAAGCTTTAGAAAAAGAGAAAAACGAAAAGAAAAGGAGACAACTTACCCATAATAACAATATAAATAAAGATCACGAGGCTGATCAACCTCAAACACGTCATCTTCCAAGACAGAAAGGCCAGTTTTATAGCACTTCGACAGCAAACACAGAAGCAGAAAGTCAGGGTGTAAAGTTGTCAGCTGTTCGGTTGACGACTGAAGCTTGCTTATGGAAGTCAGCAATGGAGCCACACCACGCATGGGATCTTCGAGTAACACGACTTGTTCCTTTAACCTTTTACAGATAGATATAACTGCAAGTCAAAAAGCCACCAAAATCTCAAAAGTCAGTAAGAAACATTGAAATATAAGCGAGTATTCTACAGAGAAAAAGGCTACATTTCTCAGGCGCCAGACGGATTTGCTCTGCAGAGCACACATTGATGAACCTGGCCACAGAAAGCACGAGCTCATTTGCTTGATCTTTTGATATTGGAGCGGATGTGCAGGCCTCCCTAATACAAAATAATTCAAGAAAAAAAAATTATGATAAACAATAGATACAACTACCTCTACGGAAATTACTTATACATAGGCAACACACATTCGTTCCATTCTACCAGCTTAACATACTTATAGATCAACCAGCTAGTAGAAATCAGAAAACCGATTCCGAGCAAATAACCCGTGCACGAAACAACTGAACGTATAACGCAATAAACAAAGCCAAAGTTTCTTCAAGATTAGAGAAAGAGTACGGAATCTCCATCGACAAATAAACCCTAATTCACAAATTCCACGGTATTCTCAACAAATTTAAATATTAACAACATGCACGAAATTGAATTTGTAGCGGTATATACGAGTGTAATTAGGGCAGGAATTCTCACAAGATATAGAGATAACCAAGGGAGTGAACGGAGGGGTCGAGTTCGGTGAGCAGAGGAGCAAGGCGAGGGGACTCGGTGCGGAGCAAATCATCGCACTGCTTCAAGTAGCTGCGTAGCTGAGTTAAGTCGCCGATGCTGCCGGACAGCCCTTGGATTTGAGCAACCAGCGATTCTACTGAGTTCATGTTCAGATTCATCAACTCAATTCTTCTTTCCCTTGGTTTATTCAACGAGTCTTTTTAGGCCGATTATTATTAATACCAAAATTGAGAAAAATCCATCCATAAAATTGAACGTTCACGTTTCTTGATGTTGTCTTAGGCCGCCTTATTTTCATGATGGGCTTATTGGGCCGGATCCTGAGTTACCCATCATTTTGCTTAGCGTGACTGTAGTCTCCATACATATTTGTTTTTCATTATAGTCCTCTCTTCAATTTCTTTCTTTTTGCCCGCATTCTTGTATACCAACCAAAGTACTGTGATCTGACTTATACGTGGATTCCAAATAGGGATGTTAATTGAGATAATTTTCTAGGGTTTGGATTATTCTATCGGATTGTTAGTCTATTTGGTTACGGGTTATTTAGCTTGTGGTTTTTTTGAGTTAGAAATTTTTAACTATAAACCTAAATTATTGGGTTTTAGACTAACTCATCGGGCTAATCGGGCTCAAGAAAAAATTATAAATTTTTTTAACTAATATATTAATCTTGATAATTATATTATATATATTTCTAACAAAGAAATACATCTATAAATGAATGTCGCTTCAACTCAAAATTAATATTTAACTCTTAGAGAAGTAAGAACATACATTTTTCATAAATGATTATCTTTTTAAAAAATTTGAATCTAAACATTTTATATTAAATGTTATAGTAAAATGTAAAAAATTGAAATGATGAATATAACTTTCGAATATTGAATCAAAATGCATTTTTACATACATTTGGAAAAAAAATCTAATTATACTAAATTTCAAAAGTTTGAAAAAATTAAGTAATCAAGTTTGAAAACTAAACAATGAGAACTCGCTTTCGGGTCGGCCCTATGCGGCTCGGGCTATCTTCGGGCCAATCCTATTAGATTGCAGGCTATTCGGTTTAGGGTCGTCGGGTGAAATTTTTTTCGAGTTATAATTTTTCAGCATTAACCCTATCAGGTTAATCGGGTCAACCCATGAGTTTCGGGCCAAAACAACATCCCTAATTTCAAATAATAAATTCGTGTAAATAATTTGATTAATGGTTTACCCGTTCTTATTTTTTTATTAAACAACTTATTCCAAAATACTCTCTCCGTCTATTAAGAGTGTGCAACAATTTATATAAAACATGTCAACCAAAATTCTCCAACTTCCTTCTTTTGGTAAAATAGTCACCCTTACATATCTCTTTATTTACAAAAGAACCTAGGCATGGCCCACCATAAAGCACACATGTAACTTCACTATTTAGCCATGATGCGACTTTTCCTCCATTACAAGAATATCTACCTAGCATTTTATTAAAACTCGTGCTACCAAAAATATTGTACACTTTTGATGGACAAAATAAATAAATTTAGTAAACACAGATAATTGTATACCATAATTACCAGATAGATATGGATAAGGGCGTATAAAATACATATTTGAGCTACAATAATAGTTAAAGAGCCTAACATGGCTAGGTTAAGAGATAATTGAGCATGCGATAATGTTGTTAGGATCTCATATAGGCCTCCAAGACCTTGACATGTAAATGGATCTTTATGAACTTCGAAAATACTCTATTCATCCCATATAGTTGACACTTTGTCATTTTGGAGTGTCTCCCCAAATTCGCGCAAATTTGTTTCTTTGTCATTTTTTGACACAATTTTCTTATCTTTTAATCCGCACTTTCTTCACTTATTTACAATTTTACCACATATAGTCCCTCTTTTTTTCACTCACATACACTACTTAATAAAATGGAGTTATTTCTCCACTCACAATATATTCTACCTCATATTTATTAAAATACGTGCTACCGTCTGATATGCATTATTTACTATAGTTAACAACGTATATTACACATACATTAAAAATTCATATTTATTATTGCATAATTAATAATTATCATCATTATTGATATTTGTATTTCATAGGGAAAACTTTGTTATGAGATGCCATGTCGGTGCTAGTTAAAAAAAATATAAAAAAATAAAAAAATAATAACCTCATGCCGCTCCAATACTATATCTATATCCCAGTTGTCATTAGAGATTAGATTTCTTGAATCGAATAAACCAAAACAAAACCAAGTTTTTCTTGTTAACTCGGCTAGGCTGAGGTGGTTAATAGCATTCGCAAAGCAACCGCAAATGCGGTTATAGCTGCATTGCGTGGAGGGTGGGGTAAGGGGCAGCCGTCGTGCACACCACATGGGCAGTTGAACGCACGGCTACGGCAAGAGAAATGCAGTTGCACTGCAGTATCAAGCACCAACGCATTCCCTTTCCTTTTTTAAATTATTTTTTTTATATAAACTTGTGCATTCAATTAGTAAATAAAAGAGGTGAAATAGCCTAATGGTAGAAGTCTTTCCCTTCCATCCAAGAGATGCGAATTCCAATCCCAATTGAATATACGAATTTTGAAGTTGAAAATAGAGTTATGGTAAGATTTTTTCGAACTAGATTGTAGCTAACCTAATGGCATAACAAGGCAACAAAAAATATTGATACGTCAAATGAAAAATTAACAAACGAATCATCAACTAATTAACCATAATAAAAATAAAAATAAAAAATTGAAAATATTAAAATAGGCACAAAAGATCGACCAAGATTTGGAGATTTCTCATTATAAAACAATTCGAGCATCCGGCATAAATGAAAAGAAAGAAAAAACAACAGAGTTAAAAACGAATAGTATAATTTCACAACAGTTCGGCATGATCCTCTTGCATTGTAATAGAATCCTGAACAAGTAGATAGAGGAAGCGAAAACGTTGATTTCTAAGCATTATTTCCAAGCACAGAATAGTTATACAAAATAACCGAATCAAACAAGAGTTTCCAGAATTTCATTCAAAGTTTTCTCTAATCAAAATCCCTAGGCAAGACGATAAATGCTGAGCGGTCATGTAATTCGTCGGAAACTAAAGTAACAGCATATATATGCTCAAATATACCAGCATACATGCAATTCGGATCATCATAGAGATTGCCGGCAGATGAACAAAGCTCAGGCCATCACGCACTGGTTTCTGCTTCAGGCTTGTCTCTCTTCTTGCCTTTTTTGGTGTTATTTGTAGTGCCCTGAGCTTGTTCTTCGGCTTTCTTTTGAGCTCGAATCATAGCACGTCTTGCACGGGGCCGCATTTCACGAACTTGCCTTGGAGGCATCACATAAGGTTCAATAGCCCTATCACCAAAAGGGTGCTCGCTGCCAGCAAATATCCTTAATTTTCTGTCTCTATCCTGAAGAAGTCAACAATAATGTTTAGCTAAATAAACCTACATAGACATCAGACATAAGACATTAACAACTAACTAAATGATTCTGGAATGAGAGATTGCAGTGTAGAACTGAAAGAGAATTAGGATAACCAGAATAAAAGTTTACTAAACATACAATTATACCATATCCCGGTATCAACTCCATAAGTCATGCATGCTATGTCACATTATCGTGAATCTAAGAAGCTTTATAAACTTATTTAACGAATAATCATTCGCACCCATGTAATTTGCAAGTTATCAAGGTACATGTATTGTGGAATTTGCAAGAAAAAACTAACATAGTTATGTCTTATGAATAATTCATCTCTAATGGAATCACACTCCGGCAACTTACTCTTAATTTCGACTGGAAGTGCAAAATTATTAGCTCATCAGATAGAGAGACGGGCAAGCTCACAGCCTCGCATTGTTCAAACAGATCATAACTCAGATGTTCGACTTTCCAGAGAGTAATTTTCATATTCTAACTTAAAGTCTGAACATTTTTCAGGACATTAAATTGATTTCAGAATAGTGAGAGCCCCTTAGTTTCCAAGAGGAAGAACAATCTGACATAAGATCAAAAGACAATACACAGCAATGATAACGATGCATTATCAAAAGAATGTTGTAGTCAAATAGACTCACATCACGCAGTTTGTTTCTAGGAAGCATTCGCATGATAGCTTTTCGGATAACTTCTGTGGGATCCTTCGCCATCTGATCCTTCAAACTCCTTTCCTTCAGATGGCCTATGTACCTATTAAGGCATTTTTACAATATATAAGCAGGCACAACCATTTCTATGCCACAAATACAAAATTTGCACTGAAGCAATAGTTATTTTCCGTAGTTTAAGAACGACATGGCATCAGCACAATCCAATAACATTGCAATCATCACATGATTCAAGCAAGAAAGATAGATAAAAGGTGTACTTGCCCTGTATGCCACCGGTAAAACTTGTCAGTCATTTTCCTTCCAGTAACACATACATCTTTCGCATTGATAATGATGCACATATCCCCGTCATCTCGATTGGGAGCATATATAGGCTTGTCCTTGCCCTGAACCACAGTTGCTATTTGGGATGCTAGTCTACCCAAGACCTGACATCGGCAAAGTTCAGTTATTCTGTGCAACTCATAACTAAGTACACGTGACTGAACAGAGAATCAAACCTGCCCTTTTGCATCAAAAACCCTCCATCTCAGGCCATCCAATTCGATGCGTCTTAGTCCTGCAAGTGCTTTCTGTGAAACGAAATGATCGTCGTCTCATTAGCAGAAATTCAAGGCACGGTTAAGAAACACATCAAGAATTCAATATCAGACGCCCGTGGAAAAGTCGTCAGTTAGTCTGCCATTGAAAGGAACTTAAACCCTACTTTACTATACTAATCAAACTTAAGCAAAGATAAAATGCAGAGGCCGGACAATATTATGAAATAAATATCAATGTATTGGCTAAATTAACATTCCAATGCATATATCATACAGTACTCATCAAACCTTTGCTTTAAAAATTACCATATCTTTTCTCGAAATAAGAGGGACAAGTTCGCGTCTCCAAAGAAAGGAAAAAATTGGCCTTGAAAGCTTTCAAACGGACCATGATGCAAGAAAATTCCTACTCAAGTTTAGCAATCTATACCACTTTCTCTTCAAAAATCTCTCAGTAATTTTCACAAGCAGCTAGCGTGCATCCATTAGTAATCAAATCAAAAACCCATAAAACCAAAATACAAAGAAGACCTGCCTTGAGATTGCCGCTAAAAGTTTGAGCCGCGGTTGACATATTGAGCTTCTTCCTCCGACAGGAAATGCAGCCAAAACGAGAATTTTTGGTACCTACAGCAGATTTCAGCTTCGCAGAGAGAGAAAGGAGGAGGGAGGAGTGTTTCTGTGCATTTGTGCAACGTATGGGCCTATTGACATTATCTTAGGACTAAAGGTTGTTATTAGGCCCATCAGCATTAATCAAATATGGCAAAATTCCGGATCTAGTAGGATCTATAAAAAAAATTCCAAAAACGGGAAACTTTTTTTTTGACTACTAAAAATGGGTAAAAGGCATTTGGGAAATGAGTCTTCACCTAAGTTAAGTGAAGACTCAATTCCGAAATGCGTTTCTGCTCCACCCGGCCGGGTGGATTTAATTTCACTCCACCCGGCCGGGTAGAGCTCTCTGTCTCCCCAGAATGACCAACCCGGCCGGGTGGATCTGCCGCGCCATCTCACCCGGCCGGGTGCAATGCCCTCGGAGAAACAGGAACTTCCACCCGGCCGGGTGGAATTGATGCGCCATTTCACCCGGCCGGGTGGAAGTTCCTGTTCAAAACAGAAGCTTTCACCCGGCCGGGTGGAACATGGTACAGATTCCACCCGGCCGGGTGGAAGGCCCTGTTCAAAACAGAAGCTTTCACCCGGCCGGGTGGAACGTGGTACAGATTCCACCCGGCCGGGTGGTCAGCGAGCAGAATGCTTTTTATCCGTTTTTTTCGCCCTCTCCCTCACTTTTTCCCCATTTCCTCCATCTTCTCCCTCTAAACCCTAACCTAACCCACGCCCC
>JAYDZE010545102.1:0-14129 GCA_034509125.1 Monilaria moniliformis | reverse complement strand
ATGTGTTACTTTATATTTATTAATTAGCAAATTATTTTAGCAGTTCATTACTTAGCTCTGTTGCTTTATTTGTTGAAGACAGGTGTCGTGTTTTGACTAGAAAAAAGGAAACAAAAACAAAATCAGCTATCAAAAGCAATACAGAGAAATATCCGTCGGAATTGAACACAAGGACACCGACGGACAACACCCGTCGGTAACAGCGACGGACAAAGTCCGTCAGTAATTCTCGTGCCCGTTACGCGCGTCGTCTTTGACGTCAAGGATTCAGCGACGGGCTTTTCCTGTCGGTAGTCCGTCGGTAAAATTCTCCGACGGACATGTCCATCGGTAATTTTTTTTACCGACACGCCTTTTCCTGACGTGCTTTTTTCGTCGGTGATCCGTCGGTGAACAGTTTTACCGACGGAATTTCGAAAATTACCAACGAATTTGTCCGGTAAAACGCGTCTTTTTTGTAGTGTACGTCTTTAAGGAATTTAATTTTTTAAAAATGGTTATTGACTAGAACCAATTTGTGTTTATATTTTGAAATTAGTAATTAATTCTCTAATTATAAATATTTATTAAAAAGTAATGAAAATATTATGTACTGTAAATAACATATTTGTATGCATAAGAAAATAATTAATTTTTAAATATAATCTAAATTTATAAAATTCGTTTGAGTTTGATTTAAAAATTTATAAAATTAAAGGCCTCTGCCATTTTGATTCTTTAGATAAATAGATAAATAGGGAAGGGAGATTTGTTGGGTTTTTTTTTTCATGTTCTCAAATAATTGAACAATGACTTTTTGTTTTATCAAAGATTTGAACAATGACTTTTTGTTTTATCAAAGATTTGAACAATGAAAATAAATAGTAAGTGTCTGGTCGAATTGATCAGGTCATGTACGAACAAGGTTCAAGTCTACAGATCTGTCAGAATGCCTCAACTGCATATATCACACACTTTCACTTGACACCTATCGTATTAATAAATGACGAGATCAACTTATAAATTTCAAAAATATTATACATAAAGTTCATGACTCGATTAGATAATAAATGGGGCAAAAACTCAAATGCGTGCAACCTACTATACGCGCGACCTAATTCTTTTTTTATTATTAGTCACTACTGTAATTGCCAAATATAACTAAAAGTTGCAGATACAACTATAGAATGATCTTGTGGCGATTTTTCCGTCTTGTTTTTTCTTTCACAATTTATAAGCTAATTTTTTTAGCCATTCATATATATATATATATATATATATATATATATATGAATTCAATTTTTCCTTCTCTTTTTTTCTTTCACAATTTATAAACCAAATAAGATTTTGTTAACCATTCATAAATATGTATACGAATTTAATTAGCTTGTGAATTTTAAAATTTAATTGAATTTAAAGTTAATAAATTTAATTGGCATATGAATTTAATTAGGATAGACAAATATATAAAATCATTTTTTTTTTTTGCTTTATTTTCATTTTTTGCATTCTTTATTTTTTCTTTGCTTTTTTAGATGATATATATATGGATTTAATTAGTATGTGAATTTTTAAATTTATTTAAATTTAATTAACGTATGAATTTAATTGAATTTAGTTCAAAGTTATTGTTCTATTGAAAAAATTACTATTTTTATAAATGCAAGTTATTATTTCAATTTACAAAAGTTATGTTTAATTAATAAAAGTTAATCTTCTTGTAAATGAAAGTTACTTTCTTGCGAATAAAAGTTATTGTTCTTGCGGATAAAAGTTATTATTTTAATATACAAAAGTTATTGTTCTCATGAATAAAAGTTATTATTCTAATTTACAAAAGTTATTGTCTTGTGAATAAAAGTTATTCTTTTCGTGAATAAAAATGGTTGTTTTTGTGAATAAAAGTTACTCTTCTTATACATGAAAATTTGTAATCTTTTGAATAAAAGTCGTAGTTCTAATAAATAAAAGATATTATTCTTTTAAACAAAAATAATTTTTCTAATGAATAAAAGTTTTTATTTTAATAAATAAAAGTTAGACACTTGTTCTTTGAAATTTTTTACAAATACTCTTGAATCTATTTTTTTTGTGTACCATAAAATTTAATTAATATTCCATGAAATATTCTTTGAGTCTAAAAAGATTTTTTTATTATAAAGAATAAAAATTATAATTTTATTAAATAAAAAGATTTTTTTATTATATTATATAATTCAATTAATATTTCTATGATTCAAAGGAAAGTTAAACTTGTGTCGATTAAAATGTATTGTTCTTGTAAATAAAAGTGACTATTCTTATGAATAAAAGTTATTTTTCTTGTGAATAAAAGTTAATGTACTTGTGAGTTAAAGTTACTATTTTAATAAATAAAAGTTATTTATCTAGTGAATAAAAATAACTATTTTTTTAAATAAAAGTTATTGTTCTTGTGAATAAAAGTTATTTTTCTTGTGAATAAAAGTTACTGCTTTAATAAATAATAGTTATTGTTCTTTTGAATAAAATTATTGTTATGATGAATAAAAGTTATTAATCTTGTAAATAAAAGCTATTGTTTTTTGAATAAAAGTTTTTGTTTGAATAAAAGTTATTGTTCTTGCGATTAAATTTTTTTAATAAACAGAAGTTATTGTTATAATGTACAAAAGTTATTGCTCTAATGTATCAAAGCTATTATTTTAATAAATAAAAGTTATTGTTATTATATACAAAAGTTATTGTTCTAATGTACAAATGTTATTGTTTTAATAAATAAAAATATTATTTTTATGCTTTTTATTATTTAAAGCCTTATTTTCCATTAAGCAAATGTCTTTTTGATTTTTAAAAAATTTGATTTATATTTAAGTAAAGTCTCATTCAAAACAAAAAAAAAAATTTAAGTCTTATTTAATTTTATGGACAAGTATTATTTTGAATGTAATCAAAGTCTCGTTACAAATAAAATGTATGAAAGTCTTATTTGTTCTAAAGAAATTTTTTAATTGATTTTATAAAATGTGTTATTTATAATTAAGCAAAATCTAATTTATAAATTTAATAAGAAGAAATTTAAAATTTTATTTGCTATTAAAAAAGTATTTTATTTTATTATAAATATTATGAAATTATATTTGTAAATAGTAAAAAAAACTCTTATTTGAATTTCATAAAAAGTATTAGTAAAAAAGACAGGATAAATTATCAAAATTTTTAAAGTCTTATTTAATTTTATGGACAAGTATTATTTGAATTTAACCAAAGTCTTGTACAAATAAAAAGTATGAAAGTCTTATTTGTTTTAAAGAAAATTCTTATTCGATTTTATAAAATATGTTATTTTATTTAAGTAAAATCTAATTAATAAATTTAAGAAGAAAAATTTTAAATTTTATTTGCTATTAAAAATATTTTTTATTTTAATAAAAGAGTGTTTAATGAAAAAGGATAAAATACCATCATTGGGGATTGAACCTATGACTTTGCTGGCATAAGGCCTAACCACTGCATCACAACATTTTTATTTTTTTCTTTCAACAAACATTATATATAAACAAAAGGGACAATTGTCATTTAAATTATAACTTTTTATTGACTTCTGGTCAATTTCATAACTTTTGAAACTGGAATATAAAATTATAACTTTTGATATTTTCTCAATTATCCCACAGATCAAAATTTCAGTGAAATTGGTGGTGATGTGTCGACCGTAATTTCTGAAGTGGACAAAATATTCATTATTCAAAATGATGTCGTTGAGATAATTGTCATTTAAATTATAAATTTTCGTTGAATTCCGGCCGACACATCACCACCAATTTCACCGAAATTTTGATATGTGGGATAATTGAGAAAATATCAAAAGTTATGATTTTATGTTTCAGTTTCAAAAGTTATGAGATAAACTAGAAGTCAACGAAAAATTATGATTTAAATGGCAATTATCTCTAAACAAAACTAATGGTTGTGAATTGAAAAAAATCAGATGCAGCTGGTTCAAACCCAAATTTGAGTCGGGTTGGATCTAAGCGTGCATAGGAATGTGCCTCAATAAATGGAGCTTGCTCGAACACCATCACGTCAGAGTTCAATTCGATTCGGTTCCATTACACTGGCAGACACAGGCACGACAGCTTGCACTTGCCCATATCAAAATCTAAAGCAGAGTATAAACTTGATAATCATTTAGAAACATTTTTTAAAAAAAAAATAAAAAGAAAAAAATTGCAAACAAAAAGTGTTTTTCAAGGCAACATAGTGACCTTTGTCGGGGCCAAATTTCAATGTCGGCCGAAAATTAGAATTGCAATCACTATCTTTTACAAAAACACAAAGGACGCCAACACATAATATATCTCCAAATAAATTATAGAGTACTAAGAAATGTACATAAATTGTACATACATAATTGGATATTTTATATTTAAATCAATTTATAAATATTAATTAATTTAAAATAAATTAATATATTACATATTTACTCTTTTGTAATAATTTAGGAAAAAATTAACTTTTCCAAATTAGATATTTGCAGGTTTAGGAAAAGATTAATTTCTCCATTAAATATCTACATATTTATCTCGAAGTTAATTTTGTATCTCTGTTTGGAGGATCTATCAAATCAATTTTTCAATATATCTTTGAAAATATAATAGGGGCAATTTAGTAAAAAATAATATAATTAGTAATAAAATTAATTTAAATAAAATCGATCCAATCCAATTCAAAATTTAGGAATACAATTTATGTACATTTATCTTTTCTCTAAATCATAAATACCATTATCTCTTACCAAAGAAAAAAAGAAAAAGAATCCCTCTCTCTCTCCACACGAATAGGGTTCTGCTAAACTCGATCAATTAATATCTGAAAAGGATGCCGATGTTCTTTAGAGGAATAAAATTTCATTTGTTCCAAACAAAAATAAATAAATAAAATCGTCTCATATGCTGTGATGATATATAAATTCAAGAACCATGAATCAAATTCATCCTTTTATATGTGAAGGAATGGGATGTGGGATGTTTAAATTTCATGTCTTAGTTCAGTTTTGTGTTTTGGATTATATTGAGTCAAAGTCGGGAAATGTGTAAAATTCGACTTTCTGACGAATATGGATGGCGTTGGCTGTTGATTAACAAAAATAAGTGCGAATATTCGAAGCACATATTATTTTGATAAATTTTGTAAAACGTGCCATTTAGCCAGCATTGTTAAAATATCGTTACTTATCGCCCTCGTCCTTTATTCAAAGACGTCAATCTTCAGAATGGAGGTAATTGTTATTTTAAGAGAATAAATATTCTATAAGTTTGTCACTATGTAGAGTTTTTGTTGTGGTGTGGTCTGAAGGTTGATGTTCTAATAAATGATTAAACAGACGACTCAAGTACCATTTTAGTGATATTAGAAGTCTTATGCAAGTGGACTTCATATATGAAGCTAGACTTTGCGATTTAAACGATTTTTCGCATGCCTGGAGTTTTATCTACTTCAAATTGGATAAGGAGTTGTTTGTCTATTGATCGAACAAGGATTTTCAGGTTTGCTTGTAGGCTAGGAATTTAGAATGACACAAAGGTTTTTATGTGGTTCGATCGTAATTGATCTACGTCCACGGCTCAAAGCGTATATCTCTTTTGTATTAATTGCAGAGAGTTTACAGAATATAGAATGTCTAACCCGTTTTCCACTAATCTAGCCTCTATTTATAGTATTACATCAGCTTAGCCCGAATAAATGAGCCATTAAAGGGACTCAGCGGTTACAGAGATCGTGCGGTGGTTTCCTGGATCGTGGCTGGCGGTTAGAAAGTAGTGGAGGTAGTGGGCGGTTGCAGCCGAGCTTCCACCTGCCTTAGTGCCGAGCTGCATGTCTTTGATCCGAACTCGCGTATAGCCGAGCTGATTGGCTTTTGGTTCGAGCTCCGTTATAGACGGACGGTCGACCCCTAGTCCGAGCTCCTTCATTGCCGAACTGTCTTGTTTGTGGGCTGGGCTGGACTTCTAATGGGCCAAACTCCTCGTTATTGGGCTGAACTTCTAGTGGGGCAGGCTGCATATTCTATCAGTAGCATTGTTATTCATTTTATGTTTTGCTGAACTTGGCCAATAACTAATTTGGTTTTCTTAGCTGTTCTCTGATCAAATTAGGACCTCCTCGCATACATAATGTATTGTTTACATTCAGCACGCTTATTTCTTGTGATTTTATTTAACCCTGATTGAGTATCATGTGAGTATATCATAGTTGAATATTTAGTTAGTATCAGTGCTTTGATTGTGTAGGGTTTTTGTCTGTTCCAATGAACCAACAGAAATAAAATAACTAATGTGAGGAATCAAAGACTATGTTTGATAAATTATTTAGCTGGTGACTGGTGAGTAAAATCAGACATTGGGTTTTTCCAATTATGAATCCAAAATAGAGCACATGACTAGTTTGACGAAATGCCTCACTGAAATGGGCCCTCTAGTTTCTATTCTAGCCTCCTACGTTCGCATGGTATTTTGCAAAGAATCAATTTATGAAAAATTGGAATTCAGATACAAGTGTAAATTTTCTCGATCTTTATATTGTCCCCGTGCAATGAATATCACAAAATTAAGTTATTCTCCCACTCCTTCTCTTCTCTACCTCCCGCCTCTGACGCCAGTCTCTTCTTCTATTCAGTTGTCTATGTTGTTTTCCATACTTTTATCAACAAATCAGAAATAGGTATAAAAAGTTATCTGCAGCACCAGAAAATTGGCCATGATGATATTCTTCTGTGTAATCTTCTTACAGCCCAAATATATTCCAACTTTTCTTCTCTTATTATTGCAATTTTCTTAAAAAGGACATATGCAAGAAACATTCCTTGAGTTCTTCATTCAATCCATGATACATTGGTTCCAATAACTTCAATGATTTACCCAAATCAATTGAATCAAAAAGTTCTTCCCATTCAATCCCTGGAACTCTTTGTTTTGCCTTTTTACTTTCCAACATCTATTATAGCTAGCAGCAAACCACCACGTTTTTCAAAATCTCTCTTCCCTTCCTCTCCAAGTCCTTTGAGAATATGTTGTCATCACTTGTAAATTTATCGCCACGGAATATTGTTTTCAAAAACAATTGCCAGCTCTTATCAGAATCCAAAGCTTTCATCTCACGAGTATAATAGGCGTGTAATAGGCGTGTAATATAATCTTGGAGCGACTGGTGAACAACAATCTACTTCCAGGGCCTGATTATATACATTTTAAGAACAATTAATGCAAAATGGGAGAATTAGAAGGCCACTGAACTGTGAAATATGGATTATCAGAAGGCTATTGAACTGTGAAAATTTTCGGCCTTCCAAGATTGTTAATTTTTGATTCCTTGTAATGTTGTGATAATATTAGAAGTCCTGCAGTGTGCATGTATATATACTGCTTAAGAATTCATTTTGTTTCATAATGTATTTTGACTTCATCCGAATAAGTGTTGCTCACACATTTTATCTATATCTTGTATTCTATAGCCTATACTTGTACGAGTTTTGATATATTAACTCATTGAGTAGGAACAAATTGATGCACTTATTAAAACAAGTCAAATTGTTATAATCAAGTTTGAAAGATTTCCATGCCTTGTAAAAGATGAACATACCTTCGTTTGGAAGAGCTTTCAAATGGACTCCAAGCGCATTTCTGGCAGCACGTTGTCGACAACTATGAAATATGGCATTCCTTTCTGGTGTTGGCAGAGCATCTGTTGGAGAGTCCTGTTGTCCATTTCTTCCAGTAACAACGACTCAGGTTTTGGCACCAACAACTTCTGTATCAGTTCAAGAAGCACCTCCTTTATAGTTGTGTCACTAGAAAGGCTTACCCATGGACGGCCCTCCCCGAATCGGGCAACTACGTCCGCATCGTTGTATACTTGTCTGGCAAGAGTCGTCTTTCCCACACCAAGCATGCCTTTGATGGACGAAATCAGACGGCCGGCTTCTCGTTAAGAATCGCTCTGCCAATAAGCTGATGCACGTCTTTCTCCAAGCCCACCACATCGCTTTCTTCTCCAACACATTGTGGTCTCATCTCCGTCTCCCCTCCACCAACTCCAAATTCCATTATGCGCTTTTTTGTCTTCCTCAGCCAATTTCGGGCGATCATCACTCGACCAATACTTCTTGTGGCGTCCGCTGAATCTTGTGCCATCTCGGCAAAGTCAGCTAGCAAATAATTTAGTCTGCTCCTATCTCCTGGTTTCTTGTCTCGCAAGAAATCCAGCATCATTTTCAGCTCATTAATTAGGTCTTTCATGTACCGCTTGCCAAAGTAATCGGTATTGATACTCGGCTTCTCAACCAGAAAACTCTCCAGCTTCTGTATCACCCCTACGATGACAACCTCCGACATGTTTCTGGGCAAACAACACGTACGAAGATTGTAAGATTTTGGTATTTTGCATGTATATATACAAAAAATTTCTTTTTGACTTGGGGGTGGGGGAACGGTGGTATATGAGGTTGCACTGTTGGGTGTCCCAAGACTATAGAAATGAATTAAAAATTAAGAGTTAAGAATTAGCATGTGCAGTACACTGTAGATCTTTAAATTTTCGTGAAACATTGATTACAATAGCCCAAGAAAGAAAATTTGGGGTTGCTGAATCAATGACAAAAAAAAGAATCCATTTTTAAATAGAAAGTAGCAGAGCCATGAATTCATAGTTTTGATGTCTTCTCATTCATATTATGTCAATGCAAGGAATACATATTTAAAGAATTAACTTTGGCTAGACTAAGGAAAGAGAATCATCTATTTCTATCTAGATTACTAATTTTAGGGAATCACGATTTATTTCCTTTGTTACATTCTTACTATTCTAACACCCCCCCTCAAGTTGAGTAACAGGTCACCGATACCCAACTTGCTCAACACACCTTGGAAACTTTTCGAATTGACTGCCTTGGTCAGGATATCTGCCAGTTGGTCCTCTGATTGTACGAAGGGTAATTCCACAATACCATTCTCGATTTTCTCTTTAATGAAATGTCGATCGACCTACACATGCTTGGTTCGGTCATGCTGAACTGGATTTTCTAAGATACTAATAGCAGCCTTATTATCACAGAATATTCGACATTTTGTTTTAGACCATACAGTGTTTACCGTAATAGATAGACTTCACCATCACCAAATTGATCAGAAAAATTGGAGGTGATACCATGATAGTATCCATTTTTGCGACTGGAGAGAAGGTCTCGTCGTAGTCTACCCCATACGTCTGAGTATAGCCCTTAGCTACAAGTCGAGCCTTGTATCTCTCAATGGTCCCATATGGTCTTCGCTTGATGTCGAAGACCCACCGACATCCCACTGTTTTCTTCCCTTCTGGTAATTTACACTTTTCCCACGTGTGATTTCGGGCTAAGGCATCTATCTCTTTTCTCATGGCATCTTTCCAATGTTTATACTTTTCGGCTTCATCTGCTGTATGAGGAATTTTCTCTTCTTCATAGAGAGCTGCTTCAAAAGCTTGTGTCGTTTCCGAAAGCCGACTTATTGCATTTTTTATAATGGAGTATCGTGATCTTCTATTGGTTTTTTCCGGGGAATATCTTTTTGGTGGGACTCCCCTATTACTTCTTGGAGGCAGCACATAACGACCTGCATCTTGGTCTATTTCCATAATATTGGTAGATTCATATTCAAAATTCTGCTCTGATGGTTCCCTATCAACAGAGTTAGTTTGCAACTCAAGATTAAAATTTCCAGAGGTTCATAGTGCCTTACCTTAGGTATCGGACAAGGAGATTCAGGAACATTGAGCTCAAGAGACTGTACTACTGAGACAGGCTCGGTGGTCCTGCTAACTTCCTCTAGTGGATCTGTTCCTAGTGGATTTGGCATTGACAACCAGCTTAGGGGGTCACTCTCAGGTTCTTCTCTCCCCCCTGACCACTAAGGTGGTGGTAAAAATACTCAGACTCAAGGAAATCACAGTTCATAGTAGTGAACATGTGACGGGTTTTGGGATCATAGCATCAATATCCTTTTTGGTTAACCCCATACCCAACAAACACGCATTTGACAACACGTTGATAGTTTGGTGCACTCATGCTTAGGGATGTGCACAAATACGGAACAACCAAAGACCCGTGGTTTAAGGGTTAAGGTATGAGGGATCCCGGCCTGGGTGGATAAAATAGACGAAGGGGTTTTGAGGTCCAGACTTTTAGTAGAGATTCGATTCAAAAGATAGACAGAAGTGGCTAGAGCTTCAGCCCAAAAGGATTTTGGAGTTTGGGATTCGATCAGCATGGATCTAGTAATTTCTAGGAGAATCCTATTTTTGCGCTCTGCTACTCCATTTCGTTCGGGAGTATACGAGCACGTTGTTTGGTGGATTAATCATTCTTCTGTAAAAAACTCTTTCATTTGGGTATTAATATATTCTCCTCCATTATCAGACCGCAAAATTTGGATAGTTTTATGAAATTGAGTTTGAACGAGGGTATAAAAATGGATAAATTTGCTGAAAACTTCGGAATTATTTTTAAAAAAAAAATCCATGTCATACGGGAACAATCATCAATGAAGATAAAAAAATACTTAAACCCATGACCCCCTAAAGTAGGAGCAGGGCCCCACACATCAGAATGAACAAGAGAAAATATTGGATCTACTCGAGTATTACTAGGTTTAAATGAATGTCTATGGCTTTTGGCCAAAAAACAAGTCTCACAGTACATATCCCAAGTAAGAGGTAAATTAGGAAGAAATAAGTTTCAAATAACCCATAAAGGGGTGACCTAACCGACAGTGCTAGAGACAAGTTTCCCAGTTTGCAGTTCCGTGAGTGAGCATCACAATTCCTTGTTGAGCTATCTCATCCACGTAGTACAGTCCGTCGCGCTTAGTGCCACGCCCAATAATGTTTTCGGTCCGAATATCCTGTAATAGGCAAAAATGGGGCTGCATCAGAAGCGTACAATTCAACTCTTTTGTAACATGACTGATAGATAATAGTTTATGGGATAAAGCCGGGACATATAAGCAGTTTGATATGTGCAGAGTAGGGGAGATTTCAACAGAGCTTGCCCCCGCAACAATAGTTAATTCCCCATTGGTGGTTTGGACATGAGTTTTCTGGGGTTTAGTTAGTCTCACAATGTCCGAGGCGTCATACGTCATCGTATCAGTAGCCCCACATTCAAATATCCAGTTGGGATTTTTTTCACACACACCTGAACTTGCACAAGCTGTTGAGACATTCTCGAGTATCTGGAAGCAATTTTTACAAAAAACAGGGATTATTCCGCAATTTCCAGAAAGTTCAGGGCCATGTTGAGTTTTTCCTGAACTTAATGGGCCAAGATGCAATTTAAGAAGAGTACGGGGTTACATTGCATTTGTGCAAAAAGATAAAGGGTTTATTTGAAAAAACAAACCCTTTTTACCTATAGGAGCGTCTTCTCGCGGTGGAGCCCTAGCCGCATTTGCCCTCGCCTCCCCTCCTGGGCATTCGCTGCTGCCGCCTGTTGTTGTAGCGTCGAGACTGCCACCGCCACCTATTTTGCTGGTGGTATCCCGTTCGTTGCCAACCGCGGCAACCATCGCTCGTCCGCCTTTGTTCCAGTTGGCTTGCAGTCTCTTCTTCTTTTGTGTCTTCTCCCACCAGTCGGGATACCCAACAAGTTGGAAACACACATCTCTTGTGTGGCTCTTCATCCCACAATGGGTGCACGAGAGCCTTGATTTGTCTTCCTCCATTTTCTTGCTCCTATTGCCGCGGTGGAGTGGTGGTTGTGACTGTCCAGATCTGTTCCAATCGCGAGTTGCCAATCCAATTCCAATATCTCCCTGTGATGTCTCCCGTTCCTTGTACTTGTCGTCAATGGCCACGAGAAACTGATATAGTCTCTGTGTTTGCACAATATTTGTTGTATATCTAAATGTCTCCCGAGCATTCCATCGAATTATGTGCCTTACGATCAATTGACATCCAATAGCCTTGGAATCGGTTCCAGCATTCTTCCAATGTCATATCCCCTTATTTTAACGTGTTGGTTCTTCTGTGCAGATCAAATACCTGGAGTGAGTCTGTGTCGCTTCCATACGTGACGGCCAGGCCGTCCCATAGTGCTTTTTCCGTTGGTTGTTGGGACACCCCGTTCACGAGACTCGGTTCAATGTTTTGTATGAGCCACGTGAATACGCACTGATCGTCTTGTTCCCAACGCTCAAAGGCAGAATCAGATGGTAAAGGGGGTTGAGGTACTCCAGTAATGTGAGACGCCCTCCCCCTTCCTCCGATGGCCTTCTTCATTAATACAGACCATAACGGATAATTATCGCCGCTTAACTTGAATCCAATGGTTAAGGTTTTTGAGTTGGCGTGGGCTGTATTCCGAGGCTGTTTCTCAGCAAGTTTGCAAGTTGGATGGTTAATTCATCTGGGTTGTTTCGGGTGTTTTGATGTTCAGAGGTTTCACTGGTTTCTGACATATTGATTGGTCTGTTTTTCCTACAGGTTTCTACACTGAAAAGAGGTCGAGAAAGGTTCTTTGCGGGACTATGATGAAGGTTTTTCTGAGTCCCAGACCTGCTCTGATACCATGTTATTAAGTATCAGACAAGAGGCAGTAGATGAATTCATAGTTTTGATGTCTTCTCATTCATATTATGTCAATGCAAGGAATACATATTTAAAAAATTAACTTTGGCTAGACTAAGGAAAGAGAATCATCTATTTCTATCTAGATTACTGATTTTAGGGAATCACGATTTATTTCCTTCGTTACATTCTTGCTATTCTAACAAGAAACTAGAAAAGGAAGATAAAGAAAAACAAGAAAAAGGATATAATCGAACAACCATACGAGCATTATCTTTTATGCATTGGCTCTATAATGAAATTACACGCCTATATTCCTTTGTTTTAATAAGACTCCTTACAGGCGTTGTTTCAATCTACTATTATTTAAAACTAATCAGGTTTGATCTCTATCCAATTCCATTCCAAAAATGGAAAGTTTGAAACAATTGGGATTTTGTTGGAAAATGGATGCAGTTACTAATTCATGATCTAGCATGTACAGAATGAAAACTTCGTTCTCGATTTTACGAGAATTTTTATGAAAGGCTTTCACCTGCTTCTCTTCGATGGAAGTTTGATTTTCCCATAATGTATCCTAATTTTTGGCCTAATTTGATCGATTCAACCTCTGCCTTGGTTATATTTCATCTCTTCAACTAATTTAGTAAAGAGCATAATTACTAGGATTGATATTCCATAACTAAGGTATATCAGTTTTTCAAGCTTATATGAGTTGAACAATATAGCACACACAGCAAATACTAGAACACAATGTCAGAATAGTATTCACAAAATAACAATCTTAATAGTTAAGAATATATAAGCAAGTTCCCAAATGTAAAGAACTTTTGACCTTTTTTTTTTCTTTCTCCATTATAAGATTTCTATGCTATTGAAGTTAGAAAATCTTCTTAACTCATTTCACCCAAGCTTTTTGTACAAGCTTTAATTTGACAGCACAATTTTCTTGCAGTTCGATGTGATATTGAATCTTCGAAAAACCATCATTGAAGATTTAGAGAAGTTGGATTCAAATGAATTTACAAAGCGGAGGATTTCAACAATCTATATAAAAACAACATAATCATGTAAATTCTGAAACTATTAAAAGAAAATATCTTTTTGCGAGTATTTCTTCTTATCTTTGCCGGTCTGGACTCGATTTTCCGATTCAACTTTTTCCTTATCTTGGCCAGCGAGTGTGATATCTTTGAGAGTTGGATGGGATTTCGAACTACAAATTCATACACTGAATATGGTCAAATCCAACAACTTAATTGATGGGAATTAAATGAAGAAAATAACAAAATACTTTACCTGAAAGGGAGCTACGTTTGATTCCTATCAGAAGCAATTTCCATATTAATAAATCATTTTACGAATTTATATAGCATAATTTAATGGAAAGTCAGATTGTTGACTCTTAAAATGTGGTGCTGCTATCTGTAGTCCACATAATTATGTTGCACAACAAAGTTGATAAAGATATCTAACCCATCTATAAAATCTTGATTGTACTCTCCTGTGGGAAATTTTCTAATGTACATCCACTTTCTTTCCGAAATTATTTCCATTTCAAAATTCTACCACCT
>JAYDZE010545091.1:0-14130 GCA_034509125.1 Monilaria moniliformis | reverse complement strand
CTTATAGCCCACGGCATCCTATGATTCGTGTTTGTTTGTTGAGAAAAGCGTATGTATAGTCTTTCTCATGCAGACAAGGAAAAACCATAGCTCAAAAAATCAGAATAAGCACAACATTAGGGGAAAAACTACTCTTGTGCATAGAGAAGTAGGGACCAAAACAAATTCAAATATAAATTACCATCTTTTTAGAAGAAATACAAATATAAAATTGGCTACAACATATAAAACTATCCATTATTTTTACTAAACATAAATCAAATAGACTACCAAGCATTCAACTTACTGCTGTAATAGAATTACTAACATACATGTAATATACACTGAGCCTCAACCTCTCTCTTCCATTACAACAACTTTTGTCCCACTGAGAAGTGGAAGCTCGAAACTAGTTGCGACGGTTACAAGTTGACAGCGGGACTTCCCTGTATTTCACGTAGAGACATAACTTAGATATACTGTGAAATATAATTAAACAATTCGCTGTTTTGATTTAAAAGTCTTGGTCAATCAGTCACCTTGAATAGAAGATCATGAACAATATTCTCCCATGGCAATGAGATGGACATCAAACAGCACTTGAGGGGCAACATTTCGCCATCCAAGTTTGTAGAGGACGACGCTGCAGCATAAGCCTGCTTTGCTGCTGTTGATGCTACAGATGCTGCTTTGCGTACAATAGTTCCTAAACCAAGACCCTTTTTAGATATCTGAATCGGTGATTGAGGACCTAAATCCACCTTGCTCTGATCTGTGGAGGACGTGCAAAAATTTAACTTGCTTTCAAGTAATTAGAACATGATGGCCAAATTCACCGTACAAATTCAAAATCTGTGCGATTGGATGCCCAAGCAAGTTGCAACTATAAAAGGATGCAGGACAAGTATTTGAGCTAATAATGATGTATGAGTGGAGCTACACAATTAGATTATCAGCATCTTCCATGTTCAATCCGCATATAGATGCAGATTAGAAGATGCCCATCTTTTTTTATCATTTCAGCTATGTTCATAGATGAACCATTAGGTCATGAACCGAAGCCAATTTCGAAAGACTATATTCCTTAGGGAGATGCTTGGGTCTACTAAGTAAATATAAATAGAGGTCATAGTGCAACAGGAAGGATCGACTATTTTACCAGAAAGACTTCTTCTCTAGTCCAAGGACATGGATATCCTATTTGCAACTAGAGTTTAGCTAAATATAATGGTAAGAGTAGTTGGTGGTTCCTCACTGCTTGTGTCCTTGAGGCACCAATAGGATGAAGTATTTGAATAAGTAGTCAACATTATACATGCACATAGTTCTGAATTCAACCAAATAAAAATTATACTGCAACTTTTAAATATGATGATAGCATGGCATTTGTCAACTCACCTAGGATTCCAGAGACAGCTACTTCAACTTCACCACGCCCTCCTGGACCTTTCATGAATATCCTGTCGGTTCTGCCAGAGGAATGACCAAGCGACAGAAGACTCCCAAACCCAGACCTGCCAGCTGGAACAAAACAAATAAGTTGATCAATACATATTTCAAAGATATGTATATAACATGCACATTGCAATATCTGCAATTTACTTCTTTCTATAAACCAATCTCTGAAACATGAGAGCTCATGTTTATAGTGAAGATCATGCTCAGTAATCAATCATAGACAAGACTATGACTAGGAATATTACCAAATTTCGACAATGTATGTTGAAACTAATACTCCCTCCGTATACAAAAAGTTTGCCACATTGTGGACGGCACGAGTTTAAATAAATTGGTTGTAGTGTGTGATTGGAGTAAGGGTCTCACTTTAAATGTGTGGTGAGTATTGTGAGTTGTGTGGACCCTAATACTATAAATGGAGAGTGGCAAAAAGAATTTGGACGGACCGTAAAGAAAATTGTGGCAAGTTTATTGTGGATGGAGGAATTATTAAGTTATAATTCTTGTCTGTACATTCAACTGAAACCAGATACAAGGGGGTAAAAAAATAGGCTGTGTACTGCAATGCATAGTGACAACTTAATGGAGAGTAAAGACAGTGCAGAGATCAGGATCTCGGATTGTATCTTCAAAACTCACTTGCCACCCTCTCAATTGTCTAAAATATTCAGCATAGCTCTGTAGTTCTATCTACAGTATGCTGTTAATGTAATTGAAAACCCCCATGATACCGAAGAAATAAGAAGAAAATGACTTTTAGGGATTTCACATCCGTATTTGACTAACAAAGGATGTATCCTCATTATATCTTAATAGTAACAGATGATCAAATGGAATTAACCACTATTTTTTTCTTTCTAGAAAGGGTTTAAGGATTTGTTTATTTTCTCTTAAGGTAAGCTTAAAAATTGTTAGGGTATTCCAGACCTCCAACAGCCATATAAGTAAAGACCTGCAAATTTTTCTTTTTCTCTTTTTTCTTGTTTGTGTGTGTGTGTGTGTGTGGTTGGGGGGGAGGGGGGGCTAAGCTGTCAAGCAAACCAGAATAAGAAATTGAAGGAAATGAAGGGTGATATGTAAAGAGAACAGATATAAGTACATATAAAACATCATAACATTGGGTATCCCTTATCAGCAATCAAAGTATATTACCATCATATGCCTCTCGAACCATTTGGTAGCTGACAAAACCTGAGAAAAGGGTGATCTTTGGAGAAAAAAAGTTAGTTGTCTGAGGAGGTAACAATATCCTTGGGAAAACTGTTATTCACATTTTCTAACTACCTTGGAGTTCTTTGTCTTGCCATGACTTGTAACATTCTCAGAAGAAGAAACATCTGAATTAGCTTGCTCTGTTTTTCTTTCATGTGGAAATGCTGCCCCATCATGAGCATTTAGCAACACACAATAACAGTGATCCGGATCAGTCAAGACCTGTGGATTAAAAATATTAGATAAGGCGGAATATGTATTACAAGTTCAACTACCAGAATACGAGGGTCAAGGACCAATACCAATAAAGGATTAGCAAATTGAACCATTCAAGGGATAGGCTAATTTACATAAAACATAAAAGGTGAATCCTACAAAATTTGTTCCCTTTGAAAAGTCTTATGCCATTCTCTAAATATTTCAAGAAATAATGATCACTGTGTTTATTGATGAAAAATCATGAAAAAGAGACTGCGAATCCTGCACCAGTAAACTAATTGTGGTGATAGCCAACAACAGATTGACCAATCAATTAAGCAAATTAGAGTCACACGAAATCAAACACTATATATATATATATATTAAAAGTAAGACCCTTCATATTCGTCCCACATATAGCTATTAGTACTGCATTTAAGTTCATGCTCATTGATACTACATACTATTGTGAAATCTCTTGTTACTACAGAGAGAATTAGGGGATTAGTTGGAGTTGCATGTAAATTATAGATACAGGTATCCTATGATTTTATGTAGTAGTGGTCATATATATTAGATCTAAACATCAAGCATAATTCTTGCGTTCTCCTTCAAAAATATACTCCTAAACATGCAACAGTTTGTGAGACTTTCTACTTCAAGCAGACATGAAAAGCATATATCAACTTGTTGGGGACAAATGGTTGTTTTGCCACAGATAACCAATGAAGTGAAAATGACAACGACCAAGTACAAGAAGACCCAGAAGAACATGAAACAACCTTAAGTTAAGCAAACAGTGCAGCTCATCTCACTGGAAATCTAAAGACTTTCTGGAATTAAATCTCGAACACTAGAGCAACAAATATACAGTACAAATACAGATGCATGAAGTAGAATCATTAATGAGAACCTTACCACTGAATCAAAAGTGGAATCAAAATCATCTACTGCAAAACAGATATCTGGATATGCAGGTGTTGTTTCTACTTCCTGAATGCACATGTAAGTAACAATTAAGAACAAGAGCAATAGACAAATGAGATATACAGCTTGGTATGAGAAATTCTTGCCTTTCTTGAATCCAAATGAAAATTAATACGACTCGGAGATGCATATACAGTCTTCACAACCTGTTAAACATAACATGTTAATTTTTTCCTTGAGGCAAAACAATTATCATGAATGTTGAAGCTCCAAATTTATTGGAATCTAAACTAATATAAAACATCCATTGAAGCCAAGAGAAGTGAGAACTAAAATTTCTTAATAAAACAAATACTGATGGGGAAGAAGAAGAGGAACAAGAAAGTGGAGTATAGAGTGCAAAAGGAAGGTCGGCCAAAAGATAATGAAGAAGCTACCCGCTTCTTTACTTTCTTGATCCATGGAGTAATTAGACAGAGAAATTTTGGCAACGAGAGTTTGTTTGTGTCTTAAATTTCAAATCTCAATGTCCATTTGATGATATGTTGAAATTAAAAGAAGGTTTAAACTCCCAAGCCTGGGCCATATGGCTGTGGTTTCAATATGGTCGATCAACAATCGTAAGCAGTAGAATTGAGCCCAGGATTACGACACCAACTTTTGAGGTGACAAATTGAGCTTTTATCTCAAAATGGTGATGTAACTCCAGGGTCACTTATACAGCAGAGGGCTGTCCATTGGGAAAATTAACACCATGGCAGATAGATCACACTCTGGGGTTTAAACCCTTCCTTCAATTTCAACATTCGATGTTGAATCAACATCCGAATTCCCAGTCTGAGTCGTGCATACAAACCCTCATCAGTGAGATATCTCCATTCAATTACTCTATTGTCCTACACCCAAACAACGGATTAAGGGTAATATTAGAAAGCCCAAAACAAGGGTATTCCAACCATACCCACATTCCTCTGTATCATCCCGCGAATTGGTTGGAATTAGGTAAGATAAGCTGCACTCGTTCAATTAATGTGCATGACATTGTCAGCCATTAGTCAGGGGCGTAGTTGCCCCATTTTTGATAGTTCAGGAGGCCGATCGGACCAACAAGACATTCAGTGTCTAGGTGGGACTCAGAGGGTATACCTCAAGCCCCATCGTCTCCAAAACCTCAGAACCACTTCGTCTACCAACTTTTAGGGAAAGCTCTTTTGTACAAATTATACGTTGCACATTTTATAGCAGACATGGATAGCCTGATACCTTATAGATAGGAGACAAAGTTTCACCCTGTTGATATTGCCGAATGACCTGATGACTAGAAAGGAAAATGAAAACATTAAATTCATTTGAAAATTAAAGATAAAGAGTAACATTCTCTAGTAAATAAAGATAGAAAAATGTGTCTTCCATCAAGAAATTCTCCCTGGTGCAAGTTTAAGTTGTTCAACCTTGAAAACGGAACAAAGATAAAATAGATGTAAGGAACTCCCATGAGATATACCCTATATGCTTTATTACACCCACACTTCAGCATGTTTTAATCGAAACAAACATGACAGGCAATTGCCTATATGCACCCTGTACTTGGGACCCTACACTTCCAAGCGCGTTGAAAGTTTAACATCTCTTTTAACATTATATTAATGAGATACAGCCTATCACTTCCAACAGTTACCAATCACAATTAGTCTCTACTAATTATGCAAATGGATTGTTCCAAAGGAAATATCAGTTTTTAGTGTTGTCCCATTTGTAAATATTCTTAAAATTGGCTATAGGTAGGCATCCTTATATTAGTTTCCAAATCTCATGAATGCTTAGATTAATACAGTTGTACCTCCCACAAGCCAAGACCAATATAAGAAAAGCAAATACTGCCAACCACAAAAGGGAGAAATAACAATGAGTTTCAAAACCAACAAAAAAAAGACGAGTCCTATCAAACTTTCTTGAAGGAAACTTCTGTAGATGATGGAAATATAAGAAGTTACCTGCAAATTGCTACAGTCACACTGAAGGAGGTATGAGCAATCAAATTCAGATAAAAAGAACGCCTCCAATCTATAATTATTGAATTCCCACCAACTAATTCATCCAGCTGCAAGACAAAAGGAATGAGTTGCATCTAATAGAAAGTAAACAAATATCTCAGCATGCCATGCAAAGCTGCATTATAAAAAAATAGAAGTAGATAAGCGTGTCAAAACATAATATAGAACAAGCACTCAACTTACTCTCAGATGCAAAAGCTTAGTAGGAAACTGATCATAAGTAAGGAATAAAACATGCGGAAATTTGAAAATGGGTTGAAACTTTATTTATTATTCATAGTACGGCATTCAAATGGAGAAGGCAAAGGCCACGCTTCGTTAGTTATGCAACTTATGGTGAGCTAGAGATGCCTGCATTTGTGAATTCTGATTGCCTAAATGATCATGACAATGCAACACCACAACACTTTTGCACCAAAAGAGAGTAATATGAAATTGCAAGAGATTCTAAATCAACTCAAGTTTTTGTTGTCAGACAATGTCATAGTTTCCAATACAGTGCCATGATGATATGAACTAGCACAAGAAGATGGCCTATCAAGACATTATTTCAAATTAGCATAGAAGAAAATAATATGTCAACAAAAGAAATAGTTTACCATTAAATAGTTCAGAACAAGAATGTTTTAAGTATTATAGCATATAATGTTCCATGTTCCCAATATATGTGTGCATGACAGAGTAGAATCCACCCAAAATAAGTTTAACAATAAGGGAACACCTGGTAATTGACTTTTTCATTCATGTAGATGTTACAGTGAGTAGTCTATAGAGAGGTTCGATGCATGATATATTATGGATAACGATGCAGGTTCAGAAAATACTCCTCTAAATCAACAAACAACAGAAAAGAAAGCAAACTTAATTCTTCAACATATAAGAATAAGAGACATATAATGGATATTTAATGATCAATAGTTCAATACAATGTTTATTATTGTCCAATTACCTCAGGTGCCCACCTGCGTACAAAGTAAGGAGTGCTGCCTTCTATATCGCCATTGGGTCTCTGTGACTCCAAATTCTACAAGGATAATACACTTAAGCTTCTCTGTTGTTCCATAATATTAACTGAAGATTTCAATTTATAGAGGTAACTGCTACCATTTTTCTAACAAAGAATATAAGATCATCATCCTCACGCCCCCTGGACTCCCTACTGCGAACAAAATATGAGTCAATGATGTTATGCCAGAAGCTAGGGTCCATTTCCAAATCATCGTGTGCCACCTCCTCATCTAATATGGTTTGTCCTATCGACTTTGAGTGCTTTCTAATAATGCTCAACAGCTCGTGCCTGCCAATTTGTATGATTCCCACATAAACATAATGTACCAAAAAAGTGTACTAGAAAATCTCAAATGGAAACACTATGGAACGTATAAGAGGTTTACATCGATAATAAACTTGACACTAATGCATCAGCATCATATATGTAAAATTAAATGCCTGAATAAAAAAACTGCATGAAAAATACTAACTAAAGAAACTAATTAGCAATCAGCTGTCAAAGCAACAGCCAATCTAACCACGTACTCACCTCAAATTTAAACCCAAGATCATAATTTTCAGGGTCACATTGGCATATGGAAATAAGCAACTAGAGGCAGAAATTTCCAATCATCTTAGGTTTTTTCTACAATCAATCAACACTCCAATTGATCCAAATGAATTCCGAAAAAAGAAACCGTCACAATTACGACCGAGTTACTCAAATTAGAATAAAGAATCGAGCCAAATCCGATCCTCATAACAACTTTTGCCGACATGATCCGAACAGAGATACATTCTTCCAAATTAATCTCTTCAAATTGAATTGAACGCCCTAATTAAAACAGCAATTCGAGGCAAATAGAACAGTATATGAAATCTCACCGAGGAAGTGTTAGCGATTTATCACCAAGCATCTTCACACCAAGTGGAGAAAGTCTTACTCCGAAGCACTACTATTGAATGTGTTTATATCTAGGAAATTTTGAGGCAAAATCAAATTCCACATGATTTCACTGCATTCCACGTGTAATGCTTCTTCTACAATTGCACTCACCAGTTGCATAGGATTAGGAAGGAATGCCTGCCCACTCACTCGGCTTTCGATGAAAATAAGGTGGACTTACAAAATCACTCTAAAAACAAAACAAACAGATTTTCAGCAAAATCACTCTAAAAAGAAACAAATTAATACCTTCAAATTGGCCGTTATTACCCAGCCTAAAATTGTACAAATTTAGTAAATTTACCATCTACAGATACAAAGGGAAAAAATTAACAATTTTGCGGATTTTCGGAATTTCTTAAGAAAAATCAATACCTGGGCGCGAGGGATCAATTGTACGAGTTCTCAGATTTTAGCGGCGTCGTCTTTACGCTTGGAAATAGTAATTAATTAGTTCAATCAGAAGGGTTTGAGAGTGATTTTGTGCAGGAAATCCTTCAGAATAAAATCAATCAATTGTTTCGAGATTATGATACGAGGAAGATGGGATTCAATTATCTTTTCTTAATAAAAAGAGATTTATAGACGAGCCATAATAGATTGAATTTGCACAAAATTACTGAATGCCAGAATTACAACCGTAATTTAAAATAAATAAAAAATAATAATCTTAAAATACGTACTTTAATGTATATTAAATAATAATACAATATAATAATACTAGCGAATCAGTTAATCATCTTTTATGACTTACCTACAACTCACATGATACACAATTATCATTCTTCATTATGCAAACACAAGTGGTACTCTAGTTATATTATATTATCACAATATAATTCATACAAAGTTTTTGAGGCGTATCAAACCCTCTCATCAATTGATTAAAGGAAAAGTATCTTACCAACTAAATTGCATTTCGTCATCCATTATGTATTAAACTATTGATAAGTTGATAACATAAGTCAGGCTTATTTATAATTTATGTATAGTAATAGAGAATAACACATACTTGTATCATATTATCTGAAGAGCCTTATATTTAAATACAAGATCATAACTTTGCTTGTGTTAAAAAAAAATAGAGTCAATTTTAATTAGCGAAATAACACAACGTTTACATAAATTTTCAATTTTCACAAGACTTTTAACAATGTCTTGATCCTTTTTTCTAGCACTTGAAAAAATTCACGTGTGATTCTCAAAATTTGCTTCATAAGATGTTAACATAAAGACAAATTGAAAATGATTTATAATATCTTGCACATCAATTGCTTCAACTCCCTAAATCATCATTATCATTCTTCTCAACATACTCAAAAAATTAACAATAGAAGAAAATAAATGCATCAAGTTAATGAAAGCACCATAATGCATACTCCAATGAGTATCTCCAGATTGCTTTAATTACATTTCTTGATTCAATCATCTTCCGGTGTTAATTTCATCACTGGCAATCCCTTCAATAATCTTATATGTTTGTCTCTCTCAGAGTATATTTATGTGCTTACAAGAACCTCTAATAATATTACACAAATGGGTGAATGACAATATTAAAAAAAGACTCAATACTTGTAGGCCCAGTTTGGTGGCCAAGATAAAAGTAATATAGGATTAAATATCATGGCCCAACAGTTGTGGCAGTGTCTTTGGTAGCTGAGATAATATTTATCTCGCCCCGTCGGGCCAAGTCATTTTAATCGCGGCCCGCAGCCTATTCCACCCAAAACGCTGCTGTTGGCACTATTGGGGAGAGATATAATGGTGCAATTTTGCACTATTTAGCCACGATTCCTGGTTATGCCCTCTCCCACCCACTTTCGCATCCCTCGTCTCTGAGCCACCACCGACACACTAGGCCGCTATCGCACCGTACCCGCCGTTGTACTTCTATTCTCCTTCTACCGTCGTCACTCCATTCAATTTTATGGTTTTCTCATTCGATCATTATACCATTTCGTGAGATCTGGTTTGTCCGGCGGTAGTGGTGGGTTCGCAGCGGTGATGATTTTCGCCGAGAAGATCTAAGTCGACGTCACTCCACTCGATTTGTTCCTATCCATGAGATCTGGTTTGTCCGGCGGTAGTGGTGGGTTCACGGTGGTGATGGTGGGCTCGCGGTGGTGGTGATTTTCGTCGAGGAAATCTGAGCCGCCGTCACTCCACTCGATTTTCTGGTTTGAGTCGCCGTCACCCCACTCGATACCGCCTATTATCCATTCCCCTTCTTGTTCGATTGAGGCTGTGATGATTTTTTTTATCAAATCTGAGCTTCATTTTTTGACAAATTCTAGTTGATTGTGATTGAGTTTCTCTTGCGATTGGATTTCTTACTTGCTCGATTTTTTGTTTTTGATTTGTTGATTTTTTTTGTTTCAATTATCTTCTCAATTTTTTAATTTTTGGTTTTTGGTGGTTTCAATTTGTTGATTTTTTGGTTCTGATTATTGGTTTCAACGGAAATGGGCCAATATGCATGGTTTTCTGGGTGAAAATCCGAGTTTCACCGGTCATCGGAGTTGGCCATAGCCGTCGGCACTGTTTGTCTAAGTTTGTTAATTAAGCACTAATTCATTTTTTTATTAATCACTAATTCATTATGTGTAAGTTAAGGGGTCTCAATGTTTAAATAACCATTAATTCATTTTGTCAAGCACTAATAAAATATTGTCTAAGTTGTAATCATTGTTTAAGTTTGGTAGTTTGTAATTTATTATGATCATTAATAAATAAATCGTCATTTTAATTTAGTTAGTAAATACTCGAAATATAATTTAATCTTAAAATTAGATAATTATTTTCGCATTTTAAGAAGGGCAAAAAAGTAATTTTACAACTTATCTATAATATTATCTGATTTTATATTTTTCCTACTAAATAAACAACAACAAAAATATTATCTCAATGATATAGATAAATCTCTATCTTAAAGCCCATCTCATTTTATTTATCTCTTCCTATCTTATCTTGGCTACCAAACGAGCCCGTATAATTTTTAGCAACAACAACAATTGTGAGTTGAAGTTGATGAGCAAAACAATATACATAATAAGCATTGAGATTTTTCTTGAGTACCAAACTTTTCAATTCATTAAATTTTCCTCTCATGTTGCTTGCACCATCATATCATTGACCTCTCAAATTGGATACACTTAAACCATAAGTCGATAACACAGAATCAAGTGTCATTTCAAGTGAGGTTGCAACCGTGTCACTAACATTCACAAGACCAAAAAAAAAAAACATTCTATAACACATTGATTCTTGTTCACGTATCATACAACAAAACTCATTTGCTTTTTGACAGATACATCTTAGCACTCATCGACAAATATGGAGAAAAATTCATTTCTCATATCCTATACAATAACTTTTGTTGTCTCAACAGCAACTGCACTTATGATATCTTTCTGAATATCCAGTGATGGTAGTTTGAGATTGTCAGGAGCATTTTTTAGTACAACACTAGATATCTCTTTATTGCAAGAAGTGATAACTTTCAAGAGCTCAAATAAGTTAAATTAATTTAAGGATTCTTTGGACGCATCGTGTTCACCGAAAGTTAATCATTGCATGATAAGATAGCGAAGACAAACAATCGTTGCATCTAATCTACATCGGTAATCAAGGTTAGATCGTGTTGACTATTTAGATAAAGATATTTCAATGTGTTGGGCTTGATTCATCAAATCCTGACATGCTAATCTACACTTATTATGATCGCTTGTATGATCTCCAACATGGTCTCTTAGCATTTCTTTCTTGCGCTAAGTTGTAAATCCGCCGGATACAAAAACATCATATCAATTTTCATGGAGTCTTAAGTAAAGATAGCTATATAAACAAAAAGTTGCATCCTTTGCAATACTATACTCCAACCAACTCTTAAATTCATCAACCAAAGTGAGACAAGGTTACGCTTTCGGTTTCCATCCATTCCATGAGGAAAATCATGCTCACGTGGTTGATATGGACCTTTAATTAAGTAAGTTTTACGAACTTGTTCTACTGAGTTTGGTAGATAACTCATTATATCAGGTTGTAGCCCTAGATCACTTGAAAGATCTTCTAAATCAACTTCATCTTTATCTTTCTTCGACGATTCTTGAGGTTGGAGAAGTGGAGGTCTATTAATTGATGAAGATGAAACCTCGACACTAGGAGAAGTTATTTGAAAAAATGATTAATATACCAAAAATAATGAAATATGAACATTTCTTTATCATGAAATCCACATACACAATTTTATTGTGAAAATAATTAATAAAACATGCTAGTGTTACAAGCTTCAAAAATTTAAAATTAGAGATTTGAACAATGTTAATAGAGCTTATTTATTCATGAATAAGTAACTAGTAATAGGGATTTCAAAATGGTTTACTAAACGTAAGTGGAATTACAGTTAACCACTAGTTCCAACAGTATTATTTGAACCTAGTAATCTAAAGTACTCTAAACAAGTTATAAACTAGCATTATATAAGAAGAAATAAGTGAAGGACAATATACAAAAGGTGCAAAATATAAAATGTTATATTCCAATTTATTTGGGCGATAAATTTAGGATTTAGTAGATGGCAGTCATCTCTCATAATAAATGGGCAAGCTCTTACACTTGATTGTACAAATATGAAAATAAATAAATAAAAATGAAATTTGTATAAGTACTACATCAAATAAGTTTGTTTCTCTCCCAATACTGATAGTATACATTTAATCAAGAACATTACCTACCTTTCAATAATATGTACGTATGTTGCAAAATCAAACCTTAAATCTTTTAAATTCATATTTTTTTTTGTTAAGATGTGATAGAATTGTTTATATTTTTTATAATTCTTAATGATAAACTCATATTTTAGAGGGGTGCGCTGAAACTCAATGAAAAAGAGAGTATTTTTTTGGTATGTGTAATACAACAAAATGGTAAATGAAAATGAAGAATAAATCAAAAGAAATCATGTAGAATTAATAAAGGAAACAATTATGTAATAGTCAGTCCACAACCTCCATTATATTATATTTCATATAAGTATTTTACTTTTCGATTTATACAAATTAGAGTGTGCAGTGTCTGACCTTACTAAATTATTCAGTGGTGGCGGGGGCATCTCTCGGCGTCGGTGGTAGGGGGCTGCGAGAGAGAGATGGGTAATGAGAGAGAAAAAATTAGAGGATGAGTGAGAGAAGCTAGAGAGACATACGGATATGGTGACTGTCGGTAGAAGTAGCACCAGCGTTGAAAGAATTGGCAGCGTTGGAAAAGTGGTAATGGCACCATCGACAATAACCCGTGAGAGTGAGAGATAATGAGAGAGATACAGATGGAGAAATGGAGTGAGATGGAGTAATGCGAGAGAGACAGTTGTGTGACGGCTGCGAAGGTATTGTTGGACGGAGAGGGAAAGTAGGGAATTAGGGATTCGAACCTGATCTATTTTGTAAATAGGGAAAAACACGACTTAAAGAGGAAAAAATCACGATCGATACAAAAAAATATTAAATTTATTAATAAATAGTAAAAATTATCAAAATATATCTCGATTTTTTCCCAAAATTGTTGGGTTGCCCATGCACCACCCAAGCCCGATAGTGGCTCCACCTTTCATGATATATATAATTTCTTTAATTTAAAAATAAACATTGTATATTAAATAAAAAATGGCACATTTGTAATTTAAAAACATCACGCGTGATGCTTGATTAGTGATTACAAATCTATGATCAAATTCTACCTTTAGATCCCCTCTCTATATTAATTAATCACAAACAAAACCCAAATCATTATCAACCCCTCTCACTCTCTCTCTCTCCACATTTCCATTACGTATACACTCAAAACACCTTCCACTCCGCCCCATCCATCATGGCAGCCTCCACCTTCACCGCCAGCTCCGCCGCGCCGAGGGCCGGCCGGCCGCCCTCCGGCTGCGCGAAGCTCGACGGCGTCGCCATGTGGCTCGTAAACGGCATCACCAGCGCGTTCTTCGCCTCGTTGGAGAGATGCTCCTGCATTAGAATCTCAACCTACGAAGATGATTTCGGAGACGAAGCGAATCCGCTAATCTTCGGCGGCGGAGATTGCAGAGGCGGTCACGATGGTAGAAGGATTAGGCGGAGGATAATAGGCAAAGGTAAAAAAAGCTAGAGCTTTTGTTAAAGATTGATTGTTGCAAGTAAATTAATAATATTAATCTCCAAGTGTAAGATGGAATTCACATCTTCAATTGTTTTTAACTTTGTTTTTTTTTTTTTTTTGTCAAACCCTTTTTTGGTGGGTTTTGCTTTGTGAAATGTTATAAAATATCGAATATATATGTTTGAATATCATATTAATTAAGTTACATGAAATGTATGATTTTATTTT